>WYDI02006187.1:40475-94105 GCA_009867235.2 Psittacus erithacus | reverse complement strand
GTATTTTGGCTTTTGTAGTCACAGGTTTACCAAGGCAAACCATGGACTCTCAAAGCTTTTGATACTGTGTTCACAGCCATTTGAGGCCAGAAAGTGTTTTACAGCTACCTGGCCAAGAATCACCTACTTCCATATTCTTGAAAGGAACGGGGTTTCAGTTTTTCTGGTGACATCATTGAAGAGGGTTATTACTACAACTTCAGTAAAGCAACTGCTGAATACAGTTGCTAGGTTTTTCTCATTTGTTCCCTTCCTAGATGTGGAAGTTCACTCGGGACCGCTGGGTTGTGAGAAAGGAAGTGGCAGCAGTTACAAAAGTGAGTGATTTTTTATTTTAATCCCTAAGTCAGAAGCTGGTGGTGAGTGTTGGGCTTTGTAGGTTGGTAGTGGATGCTGCAGCCTTCTCTCAGGTTCATAGTGTCTGCGTTACTGCTGACGTGCAGTGTTGCTTTCCAGGCATGACTTCACTTTGGAACAAGTATAAATGCATACTTTTGTTTAGAAGTGTTTCAAGCAGCTCCCACAGTTACCGCTACTTCACAGGATATGACTGGTCCTGTAGCTGAGCCACTGGAATGCATCTTGTCCTCTCATCTGTTTCAGTGGAAAGCTGGACACTGTTTGAATTAAGCTGCCTGATCGTGCACCAAAACAGATGAGTGCTTGTGCAGTCCACACTAGCTGCTGTTCTTTGGGTGTGTTACAAAAAAGCAACTCCTGTTGGCAATTGCCCCTTGTTAGCATTAAATAAAAGCTTTAAAGCATCTCAGGCACCTGAATATTTTGTTAAAACTGGCAAATGAATGAGAAACGTAAAGAGAACAAAAAATAATTTCCTTAAAAGTAAAATTATAAAACACAAGTCTGTTTATGCACAGACCATCTACTTTTGCAATTTAAGGTCCAGTGCTTCTTAAAAGCTGCTCATGTGTAGATGGAGCATGTCTGACCTGCAGCTCCAAAATAAGATTAACATTGTAGAATATGCTTCTCTTCACAATAGAGTCTTTTCATCTCAGCTTGGAAACTCCCTTTTCTTCACAAAACATGCCATGAGCTATTTGACTCTAAAGGTGATTCATCACCACTGCTCTCTGAAGTCCTGTGCTTTTAACATTGTGTGAAAGTGTTGGTGCTGCAGAGAAGGATGAGTATCTCTGACTTAGCTGGGTGTATATTCATGGAGGTGCCCCATACATACCAGATCAGCATAACTGCATATGTTTTGTGTAAATTGACTTCTTTATTGTGTATGCTTTTGCTTTTTCTTTTAGCTCTGCCCAGAAGACGTGAAAGACTTCCTAGAGCACATGTCTGTGGCCAGAATAAACAAAGGTTGGGAGTTCATGCTCCCTTATGATGAAGACTTTGTTAAGAAGCATCCAGATATAGTTCAGAGGCAACATATGCTGTGGATGGGCATTCAGGCCAAGTAAATGACTTGTTTTATTTTGAAGAATATGCCACAAGCACAGAACTATCTTGTACAGTTTCTGTGGACCTTGATAGATACTTTGATCTGCATTGCCTTGAAGGTTTTCCCCTCACAGTCAGCAGGCAGTGGTGTGGTGGGGGATGGCACTGCATTGCTCAAGTAATTCCTGTTGCTTGCCTCCCTGGGGAAATTTAAGTGTTCTAGCTAATGGCTAAAGGTGGTGTGGCTGCATGCAAGCAAAACTGAAACTGGTATATTTTATCTTTGTCTTTCAGATTAGAAAAGGTCTATAATCTTTTAAAGGAACACTTGACACCAAAGAATCAAGAGGCACAATCAGGTAAATGGAATTGTGCTTGGATCATCCTGAAGCACATTCATCCCTCTGTATTCCTGGGTGATGTTTTGGAGTTCCTCTCTGGTTTTGAACATGGTGGCGACTGATCTTGTTTTGTTTAGTATTTTTCCTTTCTTGTGATTTTCTCTGGATTATTTGAGGCAGATCTTGGTCTGTACTAACATCACTGATGTTGCAGTATCACAGACTTAGTGTAGCATCCTTGCAGCAGAGCAGGGAGGATCCGTGGCACTGGGAACTCACTATTTGATAGTGTAAGATCAGCTGGTTCTGCTATCCACCACTTCATTTAAGGCAGCTTGTCTAGTGGAGGGATGTAAACAGCCCATGAAGAGAGGGCAGGGGCAGTGCACAAGTAATTCTCACCTCTTGGTTTGCAAGCTAATGTGCATGAAGTGATATTTTTTTTCATTTCCTCTGATTTGCATTGTGCCCTCTGTGGTGTGATTGAGGGCTGAGCAATTAATGAAGAATGTGTTTGGCAGGGGGCCGTAAGGAGGTGTGAAGCTGTCTCTGACATCCTTCTCCATCAGTGATGCCAGTGAGAATATTAAAGTAGCTGCTCATAATCCTAAAATTGTGAAAACTTGAGATTCCAGAGAGTTTTAACTAGTCACTGGGCTCATTGCCAGACACTGGAGCCAGTGCAGAGTGTAAGCAGAACTGACAAATGAGCATATGAATCCATTTCAATACCCTGTGTCTGATCTGCTTGGAAGGATTAGGTGTTGGGTTATTTGGAGAGGATTAGCGAGCCTAACAGCGGAGAAGATAACGGCATGTGTGCTGTGCATGCTTTTGCCTTAAAGACAGCCCTGCTTCCTTTGGCTTTAGACTAGTTTCCTCTGCCGCCAACACACACCCCTTCCTTTCACCTTTGGATAGCTGGGTGTGGAGAGGACACAGGCAGAGAGGCACAGGATAGCATGGGAAAGGACTCTCTCCTGTCCCTTTCTCCCTATCACTGGGTGATAATGCTCAGAAGGCGGTCTCACTTTCATACTGTGTACTTCATGCTAAAAGGGTGTTCCCGTTCACTGTTAGCCCCTTCACTCTCCTCACTGTACCATCCTTATGCTGGCTGGCAGTAGCTGCAGCAGGGCCCACCAGCCACTAGATACTCTAAAACATACACACACACACACACACAAAGGAAATCTCTTGGGCAAGGAAGCATTTGGGTCACAAGTGGAGATGTGTAAACAGCCTTCTGTAGGCCCTGGTGGTGGAATAAGTGCACTTTGTCTTTGCTTCAGATTCTTTAACTCGAATACCCTTCTCAAAGCATCTGGCTTACAACTGTCAACATGTTTAACATTCCCCCCTCCCTCCAACAAACCACAGAAAAAAACCCAAAACTAAAGTAAAATGAATTAACATACTGGTTTTATGCTATAGATTTCACAAGCACATGTTGCTTCCTCATTTTATTTCACTAGGAGCTCTTCAAGAAACATTCTGCAAGAATGGAACTCTGGTTATGGTGAGATTTATGGTATCTTTTGTTCCTCTGTAGGTCATCCGTTGCTGGTTTCTGGGGAGCAAAGGGTCAACATGGCTAAAGCAAAAGTCAAGCAGAACTATGGGCAGCTGGAGAAGGAGTTCCAGAAGCAAAAGGCAGAGATGAAATCAAATGACGCCTCAGCTAAGATGGATGTTTCCAATATCCACATTAAAGAGGAGCCTGTGAGTGACGAGGAGCCAATGGATTCCTCAGCTTATGAGGGCATGAACAATGGCATTGTCAATGGCCTCCATAGGGAAGACTCCATGGACTCTCTGAATGGCCACTTGCCTGGAGGCTGCATTGACAGGGTAGCCCAAGAACTAAAGGCATTTGTGTCATCAACATTTAAGAAACAGTTTGTACTCACCCTGAGTGAGCTTAAACGGTTATTTAACCTTCATTTAGCCAGTCTGCCTCCAGGACATACGTTGTTCAGTGGCATTTCGGACAAAATGTTACAGGACATGGTGTTGGACACTGGCTGCAAACAGATTTTGGTGCCTGTAAGTATGTTTTTTCCCTTGGTATGCTCTGGAGAGGAGGGTTTGTGGGGGGGCAGTCAAATGTCTGAGCTGAGAAATGTGTCCAGTGCTGGTGGATTGGAAGAACAGAAATGGTCTGAGTAACTGTCGAATATTGGATATGTTGAAGCTGCTGGAGGTTTGTCTGGCATCGTGCTTCTGGCAGGTCCCTGCACTCTGCTTTTTTAGCTCTGTGGTATGCTGCATAGCTGAACTGTCTTTGGGGCACTGTTTCCATGTCCAAGCTGTTGAGCTGCACTGACTCACTGTCCCAACTCGCTCCGATTAATAGGATCTAAGGCAGTTCCAGATTCCTGTCAGGTTCTCCTGGAGTTTCACAGGATCCTTATCTCAGGGACAGGGACGCAACATGGGGAGGAAACATGGCATTGACAGCCTGGGAGCAGCAAGGCACACCCAGCAGATTGCCCTGGGAAGCTACAAACTCTCTGTGTAGCAGGTTTCTTTGGTCAGGCTTTTTCCTCCTAGACTGTGCAGTGGTGTCGTTGTTTCTTTGTCTTTATGGAAATGACATGTGTGATTGTGAGAGACGGAGCAGGTTTGTGTGACAGTCCATTGCTTAGGAAAGGAAAAGGAATTTGGCATCTTGGGAAAGAGCCTAAAAGGAAATTAGTTTTACAAGACATCTGGCAGTACTGATTGGGTTGCAACCAGAAAGAGCTTGGGAGTCAGCTGCCTTGGGGAGAGGGGAAGAGACGTGTGAACTGCTTCAAAGAGCAGGCAATGCGGAAAGAGCAGGAAGCAGGCAGGCTGATGAGAGAGCCTGGAGCATGGGAGTTGATACCCAGCTAAGGAGTAAGGGTTGCTACTGAGGGGGGTGCAGAAATAACATGTTCAGTCATGTGCAGAGTGTACGTGTTGTGGCACCTTGGAACCGAGTAACAGACTTGAAATGCCATGCGGGAAACCACAGATTTCGGTACTTTCTGCTTTCTCTCCTGGCAGCTTCCAAGTCCTGGAACCTGCCTCTTAGTGCTGGCTAGGTTCTCCTTTGTACGGTGTAGTGTGTGCACTTGCCATGCTGATGGTAAATAGCTGAGGTCATTGTTGCCCTATTACTTGAGACTGGGACTTGTTTACTTTGGAAGTTCTGGGATTTTGGAAGTGATGCCGTACACTCTTGGCTTAAAGGCTGTGAGGAGTGAAAGTAGGATAGTTTTTTCCAAAAGTCAACCAAAATAAAATCCTGAAGAGAGGTAGTCGGAAACTTCCTTCTGCCTGGAAAATCCTGACACAGCAGATCTGCAGAGGTACAGAAGTGGCCCTGGAATGTCTCTTGCTGGAGGTCTGCTCCAAGTTTAATTCTGCCAACCCAGAATTTACTGCAAAACTTGAGATCTATTGCAGGAGCCTGTATAAGCCTGTGCTGTTATCTGCAATGTAAATCATTATCCCCAAGCCTCCCTCTTATGCTCTGTATAGTTGGCAAAGGTGCTTGGGCTGGTTTTGCTCCTTGTATGGGCTCACACGCTTGGATTTTTCTTGACTGTTCCCCTAGACAGTTTTGTCAGAAGCCGTGAGGGTGCCCGAGCTGAGGGAAAGCCTGCAGGGTTGTTCAGCGTGGGATTGCAGAGTTGCTCATTAGTTTTCTGTAATTGAAGGTGCTTTGGTGATAAAAATCAATGATCTGAGGTAATTAAAATGATGTTCTGTGGGGGGTGAAGAGACTCTTGGCTTGCATGCTGGCCTATTATAGAACACATGTTGCTGAAAACGGCAATTGAAACCTTACCAGGGAAATGCAGGATTTAGTAAAAATCCTGCATGTAGTAAAAAGCTGACCAACTGCGCCCAAGCAAATATATAGTATTTGTGGGGAGCCAGAAGAGATGCCACTCCAGCTGCAGATGAGGCTGTGGGTCACCTGCAAGATACTGTGCTTTGTAGTGTCCTCACGTTATGGAGAAATAGTGAATCCTGGGCAGATGCACCAAAGTGCAGGGGGCTGCTGCTGCCATTGGGAGAGGATGAGTAGAGAGGCATCCTTAGCGGGCACTACTCACTGTGTCTGTGTGTGTGTGTGTCCAGAGCTTGCCTATGTCCAGCCCCATGGGAAACGTTTGTGCAGGAATCTGGCTCCTGAGTACCTACACCCATTCCTGCAGCCTGGGGGATTGCATGGGAGTGACTGGCTCCTGCCACCTCCTTCCCCTGGTCAGCGCAGTGGCAAGGTTCTGCCCAAATCTTGAGGATATTTTTGAGGCATCAGGAAATGATGCAGCTGTGGCCGGCATCCTGCCTGGCCAGGGTAACAGTAGAGGAATGTAGCCCTGTGCTAATGGTGAGCCTTGTGTGCTAGTGTTGATGCCAGATTCCTGGCAAGGGAAGTTCCACAGTTTACCTGTAGGATTAATCCAGCTGATAAGCCTTTTCTGGCAGACTCAACCTCTTTTCTGTCTGGTTTAGCTGCCTGGCAGTGGCTATTTTTAGTGTGTGTTCAGTGCTTGAGTGAGACACATCCCAAAGCCAAGGGCTCCTCCCTGAGAGCTTCCATTTGAACGTGGCAGCCCTGTGGACCTGGGGCAGCAGTTTGTCTCCCAAAAGCCCTGCACTTGCTCTAGGGCTTAGAGCAGGAAGCGACATGGGGCAAGTATTTTAGAGAAGGATTTTGAGGCAGTGTAAAGCTGTTTTGGGGTGAGACTGGAAGAATTAAGCTAGTGAACATAAAATGGCAAAGGGACAGTGGATGGCAAGACAGTAAAGCTGTTTGGACAGAACGGCATGCCTCTTCAGAGTTGCTGTTGGCATGTCCCACTTCTGTGCTCAGGCTGTGTGACAGCAGCAAGGAGTGGGACATGTGTGACTGTGAGAGACAGAGCAGGTTTGTGTGACAGTCAATTCCTGTTGGCAGCAGTGTTTGCAGTTTGCAGAGCGAGGCTGGATGGGAGGAGGAGATTCTGTGGGGTTTTCTTCCCAAATAAGTATTGTGTTGGTTTGGAAGCTGTTTCCTCACCAAATGGCCAGATAAACACAGCTGCGTTTCAGATGCGTGGCTGAAGCAGGAGTTTGCACTCCAGGTCTGTGCTCAGTAACTTTCTCAGATGAGGCAGCTCATGGTTGGGTGCTCCTGGTGCCCTGCACTCTGCCTTTCCTGCTGCAGCTGTTTTCTGAAGGGGAGCTGAAGTATTCCATTTTGTCTGTGCTGGCAGCTTACAAGAGATACTATTCCCCAAAAGCAAACATCCTTACAGGAAAAGAATCATGTCAGGTGTTGGAAGCCCAATAAACCTGAATCCTGTCTCTAAACCAAGTATAAAACCTTGTTATATTCCAGCCATTTGGGCCAACATGAGAGCCAAAGCTGCTAATCCCACCAGGCAGTTCCTGCTGGACAAAACTCTTTCTCTTTGCAGTAAGATCGGAGGCAGAGCATGAAAGCAAAGGGTGATCTTTCACTCTGTGATGCACAAGTCTGTTGCTGTGGTGTGTGAAGCTGGGAAAAAAGGTTTGGTTTGTCCCAGCAACCAGGATTGAGGGATACTGGAACAATGAGGGCTGGCTTGCTAGCTTTTCATTGATGATTGATTTTAGGTCATTTGGATGATTAGCAAGGAAGAAATTGTTAGTGACCGATGAGGGATGTTTCAGGAATGAAAGCATATTCAGCATTGTTTGTTAGTCAGTGCTCCAAGGGGAAATGCTAAAGCAAATGGATGGCATTTTGTTTTTCAGGGGTTTAGGGTATGCAGAGGGGGCAGTTGTGTTCCTTCCTGTGTGCAGGGGTGTGAGGCCTCTGCATCAGAAAAAACAAATGTATTTTGCTATAGCTTGGCACATGTCAGAGGAGGAACAAACAAGCAAAACCAAAACCACTTCAGTTTTGGAGCTTGAAATGAGCAAGTATCTCATTCACTGTCCACCAGCATTCAGTCTTCTGGAGTCATGTAGTCTGCCCTAAAAGAGGTGACAAATACAGCAGAAGCACAGTGACACCAACTTGGGATTAGTGAAGCAGTCTGAATCTCTAAAACCTGCCACTGTAAATATAAAAACCTCTAGAAAGACCCTGCAATGCACTTGGTACTCTCAGTTGACCACTGCTCTGGATGGTCTGGAAGCAAACGCTGGTGGACAGGAAAAATCTAGATGTCTTGCCATGGGATACTGGCTAAGGTCCAGGCCCTGGGATTGTTCTGATACTGGTAGTTGACCTTCCATCAGTGGGAAGCAGTCCTCTGCAAAAGCCATGGGATTCCAGTGTGCCCAGCAGTTCCTTTCAAAGCTCTGAAAAGACTGGCTGTGTGCCAGACATGGCAGTGGTGTGGGTTACTACACCAGGAGCATCAGTTAAACATGGCTTGGGTATATCAAGGCACACGTTGTGGTGCGTGTTCATCCCATTCCCTACGCCATAGTTAGCCCTCATTAATTTGGGGTCTGTGTGCTTCAGGATCACCAGCAGGACAGGTTCGACACAGATGATGTCTCTGCTGAAGTCACTGGGCCTGTGGGAAGGTGTCTGCCCCATGGCTGCAGGACGGGCTGTGCCTGAAGAGGCATGGGGGCTGCCAGAGCAGGGTTACCCCTTGTAATGTGAAATGGGAAAGAAGCTTATGTTGTTTCAGCAGTTCTCATTACATGGCAGTGACATTTTTGATTCAGTAATAGGTGTCCAGGGATACTGTATCATAGAATCATTAAGTGGAACTCATTAAATAGATGGTTATTTTTAACAGGCTCTTGTTCTCAGTTTCCTCCACAGACTGCTGCTTCACCAGATGAATTAAAGGTCTATGCACTTTGGGAAGCTGGTGACACTTATGATCAGGTAAAGATAAAAAGAAGTGACATTCCAAAATACATGTTTGTTGAGCATTTGGCATTGTTTGAATTTGTGTTTCTGGGACTGATAACGGCAGGTAGTTTTCCTCTTTTCCTACTGAAGTGTCCAGTGTCCAATACCAACCTATTTCCAGCTGAGAGGAAGCTCTTAGCTCACAGGATGATCATTGCTGTGTCAAGACAAGGCGGTGTGGGTAGAAACAACGTAATATGTTGGCAGTACATGTCAGCAGCTGGCTCAGTGGAATACAAGCAGTTTAGAAGCTGCGAAAAGATTCACTGACACAGGCCTCACACCAGGATCCGGTCCAATTTTTTTTTGTTTGATGGTAATGCAGCATTAACCAGAGATGAAGTGATGTTGTTACCTGATGTATCTGTTTATACTTATAATAGGAAATTACTACAGCATATGTGAGCATCTCCTGAGTTTTAATTGCTATTAGAGTCAATGAAGTGGAAGGGAAGGTGCCTAACAAAATGTGGATGGACAAAGTAACTTCTGTGTCCATGATCTAAATAAATCTTTATAGGGAAAGGTCAAGGAGTATCCAACCTCCTGGCTGGAGTGGACCCATGAACTCCCAGAAGCATTTGAGAGGAATATGTTGCAGCTCCTTCTTCACCATGTTCTTGTACCTTTGGAGGTGCCACAGGTCATAGGACAGTGCAGGTCAGAGTATGGAGAGATCCCTGTAGAGCCCTCGGAGGCTAGAGCACTGGTGGAGAGCAGATGGATGTGGGATGGTTTCGGGACTATGAAACAAGAATCTGCTAATGTATTTCAGTGAATGTTTTGTACAGTTGTGATACGTAGATGGGTTAGGGTATGTGTTTGTTCTCTCTGTATTTATGACACATTTTCCTTTAAAGCATCGCCAAGTTTTGCTTGAAATCTTTTCGAAAAATTATCGAGTGCGCAGGAATGTGATCCAGAATCAGCTGAGTCAAGAATGTGGGGAAGATCTAAACAAGCAGGAGGTGGATAGAGTGCTAAAGGTACTTTTTCTGTTTTGTTGTGGGTTTGATCCAACTAATCCATGAATTTTTAATGCTTAGTTTGAGCAAAGGATTGTATTCTACCTTGGATTGACAAATGCTAAGAATGATAGAACAATTGGTGTTGGAATGTGGAAAAAGCCTGGTTTTCAGCTTGCTTTCTTAAAAATGCACTTGTCTCATTCTACCTTCTTTCCCTCCAAGGAGTAGTGGTTTTGACTCACATGTTATTTTGTATTATTGCAACAGACCTTTATTTGTCATCTTGGACCAGCAGAGAATAGAATGTAGTAAATGACTTCAGAGTCATTTTCCAATAGAGTGGAGTTAAACAGAAAGGAGGTGAGAGAGTGCTGCACAGTGCTCCAGGTTTACCAGCTGAGTGCTGGTAAATGAATGCTGAAGGGCACAAGTGCCACATATTGAGAAGGAAACGCATTTCATCCTGTAGTAGGACATGCAGCAGTGTACAGAGCAAAACCCTAGCCAAAACAAGCAGGCTAAGTAATAGTTAACACATTGTGAATGTTTACTTGAATCCTTTCATCTCTGTCTTTGAAGATGCACCATTTACTTGCTAAAAGAAGGTGAAGGTATAAAGTACAGACCATACAGGCCAAGACTGACAAGCTTTAAAAGCGATGCAGGATGGCTAAGTAGAAAGTTGCCAGTTGAAGAAATACTTCAGTCATTGTTGCTGGGCCTTTGCTTACTGTCACCCACTTCAATAAGAGAAATGCTTAAGTTCTTTATTACGTTGGGATTTCCAAACAGAATAATAGCATATTTGAAAAATTACAGATCTGTTGCTCTGATAAGCAAACTGGTCTTGCTTGAAAGAGCCCAGTTGTCTTAGCATTAAAATAAGCTCAGATGTTTCTGTCTGCTTGACAGTGTTTCATGTGGCTTGCCTGTGCTGCGGAGATCTGTCAAGCAACTAGATGGGCTCAACTATCAGCTCTCCTGGAACATCCAGACGATGTACTGGTGTTAGTTTTTTGTGGTGCTGTTGCTATTTAACAGACAACCTATTTCTAGAAAAATACCTTCCTCTGTAAGTCACTAAATGGTTGGGCAGCCAGCCTTGTGTTGGGCCAGGCTGCTTTGCCATTAATACATTTGTCACAGAAGTATGTGAAATTATCTGTATTTCTGAAATAAAATTTAGAAGTATGATTTGATGGAACAGGAAGATTCTCTGGCTTCTTTAAGCCACAAGAGAGTGGATTCCTCTTTGAATGTAATTGGATTTGTTGACTTCTACTTCCCCATCTGCGTGTGCTCCTTTTTTATACACAGAGGAACAGACTGACAGGGTTTGTATTCTTGCACCTGCTGATCAAGTCTGCAAACCCTCTTTCTACCCTCCACACTTAATTTTTATATTTGTTTTTGCAATGTGCAAGTCCCAAGACTTCACAAAAAAAGATACCTTTTCCCTTTTAAGCTCTGCAGCATCAGTCTGGTACCAGTACTTAAGCCTGTGTCAAATTACCTAAATTGGAAGGTGGGGAACAAAAGAAAGAGAAGGCATTAGCTTAGAACTCGAGAGACTTGGTGCTTATCTAATGGAAGAAATAAGAAAATGAGCCACAAGAAAACCCACTTAGTGAACTCCTTTGCTGTGGTGCTTACCTGCTGTAAGCATGGCAGTTGCGTGGTTAGAATACCAAAGCACGGGTCTGAGGTGCAACAGTTCATTATTGTAGAAAGTTGTTTCTTAAGACCGAGTGACTGCTTTTGCATTTCAGCCCTTTCCACTGCTCCCTTTAACCTCTCCACCTGAGCTTCAGCCTGCATATCCCTCAGTGCCCTTTGTCCTCACCCTTTCCCAGGCTGGCTGCTGTGCAGTCCCTCTCTTCTCCCCCTGAAAGCCGGCTTTCTTGCTGCCACTGCATTGTTTGGTTTTGTATCCTCTCAACCTTCCCCCTCTCATGTCTGTTTTCTTCATTTAAGCTGTATGGTCTTAGGGTGGAGATAATGTGTTGCTTCTGATTCATGGTCTTGTGTACTGGACAGGAGACACTTGTCATAAGTTGTCCCAAAGCCAGACCATGGCTCCCAGCCCCTTACACACTTTCCCTGTCTCCCCAGGACTGCTGTGTGAGCTACGGTGGAATGTGGTATCTTAAGGGGACGGTGCAGTCCTGACAGTGGTGGTAGTGGTTTCAAGTGATCTCCAGGACAAAAGAGGGAACCTGCAGCATGCGGCACAGAGTAACGCCGTGACCTCGGGAGTGTGGGGCAGGACCTGACCTACTTTGGGGGACCCGGGCGTTGCAGGCAAGACAGTCACTGACATCCCAACATGCTCACACCCATGTCTGCATGGCCACCTAGGCGCAAGAGCAATTGGGAGAACAACATGGGACCCTGTCTGCAGCTTGATTAATCGTGGACTTCTAATGTATTTCAGTTCTCTGTTTCATTATAAAGAAATAAAACCATATACTGACACAGACATGATGGAAAATCATGATCTAATACTTCATAAGTAATGCCAATAAATTAAATTTGTTTACAAACATCCCAGTTTTTGTTAAACACCTGGATGCTCATGCTTCAGGCTGAGCATTGCAACAGCCCATGCAGCCCTCTCTATGTAAAAAGGGAAGACAGTCATGTTCCTGGAAATGCCAGGGAGGGGTGGGGGGACACAAAATCTTTGAGCTATGTACTACATAGTGACTGTTCTTGCCTGTTGTCTATGAAATGAGTCATTTGGAAAAGCACCTGCATTTAGAAGAGATGCAGAACTACTGGATTGCTTTTAGTGGTGCAGGTTTTGTTTGGGGGACTTTTTGCATTACTGGGTGCAAACACAGTGAGGTAAGTAGGTAAGTGGCTGAGTGCACCCTCTGGAAGGCATCCAGCTGTAGTTGTCACAGGGCAACAATTTAAAACCTCTATTTTGTGTAATTTTTTAAATAAAGTTTTATTTCAAAGGTCAATTCTACCCAGCCGTGTATTTGTCCAAGAAGAAACAGAAGGTGCACCCGTTCCTTTTGTGGCCTGAAGGCTTACAGAGGTTAGAGGAAGATACTGAACTGCTTTACATCATTCTGCTTGCACCATGGGCTGCAGGGTGTAGCCAGAGGTAGCCGTTGAGCTAAAGGTCTTCTGTGCAAGAGGTGGTAACCACTCTCTGTTGCAGGTTTGTCGTGGAAGCCTAGCTGCGATATGGTTAAAGAATAGCCTACTGTATAAGCACTGTTCAAGACAGTTACTTTACTGGTCATGTTCTTTGCAATACTTTCCATCACATGAGAAGCTCAAGGAGATTCTATTAATTTCATCTACTTATGCTCTGAAAAGGCGAGTTGAGTTGTTGACCAAAATAAGCAGATTAAGGTAGTTAATCCAGGTAAGCTTGGCTAAGAATATTGTTACCATACTTAAAGCATTTCACATTTCTATGGAAAGTATCTATTTTTAAACTGCTAAAACTCTACCTTAATTAATATGCTAGTGTACTTTATTAATATGTCAGGGAGGTGTTTTAAAGTTCAGGAGGCTTTTGCAGCCTTTGTCTTGGTTGGTGGCATGCACCCAGCACAGCCCTGTTGCCAGAGCAATACCTGTGGCTGCATCTTAAAGCTGCCCTTGAGGAAGGCCAAAGTTTGAGAGAGGTTATGAAAGCAGAGCCCAGCCTTGGAGTTTTTTTATTGTGTAATATGTACAGTTAAGGTTAAAGTACAGTACAGCCAGAGCCAAGCACCGGCACAGGTAACCAAGGGGAAGTTACACTGCACAAGAATCAAGTAGTTCTGTGGAAAGCTGAGAACGTTTTTGGTATTTTTAAAGCATAAAAATGGTGTATACAAAGTTCTCAAAATGACCCAACAGGAACAACCCACTGGAGATCACCCATTTCACCGAAATCTGTATTTTACATGTCTTCTGGTCTGGCAGGTGTGGATCCCCCTTCCCCTAAGCAGTGAGGAGGGAGCAATAAAGGGTTTGTGACTAACATGTAGGGTTACTGCTTCCCCATACCTGAATCAGAGCAGACCTCCAGGTGATACAGATCCAAGTGTTAAGGAAACAGTGAGACAATACAGTTAACCTGATGGCAGAAACAGCAGCTTTTCTGCCTTTTTTGGGGGTTTCCCCTCCTTTTTGAACAGCACTGACAAACACCACAACATTGAGGAGACACTACTTCATTCCCCCCAAATTTCTACCCTAGATAGGCCTATCCTTTTCCATGTGACATAGCCTTCTTAAAAATACAACTGTAATGGGAACTCCATTTGAGCCACATGGGAAAGATGCAAGACTAGATAATGCAGGTGCCATCTGCAACAAGTTTACTGGCTCCCTACTAGCACACATGGATGTAATTACTAGTTACACATGTGGCTTGACAGGATTATTTCTATGCTTAGAGAAATACAAGAGTCAGATTCCCATTTTTAAATAATCCTCAAAATACAATACATGTTTTAGAGAAACTCCCACAAAACAAAGTCTTAATACTGCAGCTGAAGGACAGCTATCCACAAGCTCAGCAGGGTACAACATAAGGCAAACTGCAACAGCAGCAGTTGAACCAACACTAAGAAATTGTCAACATTCTTTGTCAATGGTTTGGTGTATCACAGCAACTCAGGCAGAAAGTTGATCCCAAGAACATTTAATAAGGAAAAGAATGTCACCTTTTGTTGTGCCTTCCCCCTTTTAATCTCTTAACCTTTGTTTTCTTAGGACTTTGAAGCAGTTTTAAAGAACATACTTCATGGTCTTTGCTTTTCAGAATTTCAGTATATATAGATTATTACTAGGGACTGGAGAAGGGGAGGAAGAACAAGAGCATGGTCCCCTGTTTTCAGCAGGATGTGTTCTGGCAGAGTTGTGTCCATCCTCCTACCCCCCAGGCAGAGTGGAATCATCCACAGAAGCTGACACTGGAAGCAAGAGACAAAACAATGTGATAAGGTTTCACCTGGCCTGTCTCCTTCAAGCACTTGGAGTTTGTAGTATGTAAGATTAAAAGCTATCCCACTACATCAATACTACTCCTAAAGTTAAATAGCTAAATTGCAACTTTCTATCTTACCAAATACACATAAAAATGTACTTTGCAGACATTCCACCAAAGAACAGTAGGTCCCAAATAACATATATCATCAATTCACAGTATCTTGCCTTCAGACAAAGTGCCCTACATAAGAAACCATACCTAAAAAGCCACGCAAACTTTACATCAAATCCTTTCTTAATAGGAAGGCATTTATACTAATTGGGGAGAGCTTAGTGCATGTGAAAACATGGTACTAGCTTAAACCAAGCACAGCTGAGGCTGCTGTGCCAGCTCTCCACCTCCCTGCCAAAACAAGCTCAACTGGACTGCTAACTTCATTCTCAAGAACTGAGGAGAGGCTGCCCAGGACACTGGTCATGGGCTTTGGTTTTACTTATTTTCCACAGAGATGTAGTTACAGGGCTAGATCATCAGTGTAAACCAAAGGAAAGCTTTAGTTCGACTCCTTGTGAGAGTACAGATTTCTTAGCTCTGTTACTTTTTAAGTGGACTAAGGAAACTAGAGTCAGTTAACTGCTCTGGCCAGAGATTAAGTGTAGTATGAAGTAGTGTAGTATTGAGCTATGATGTTTGCTTGCTTTACAGCCACTAGTTTGTGTGACAGTGCTAAACAACATTTAACCTATTGCTATGTAGGTACAGGGAGACTAGCTGTTAACTAACTAGATTGTTAACTACAGGCCTACAAGCCCATTCAAAACATTCATTTTGAGCGCTCAAGAAATACATTGTATAAGGGGGCTTCTGGCATCAGTGTAAAGCTTTTCCCCTTCTTGACTAACAGATCAGTCGTCAACAGAAAACAGGTCATCAGCATGTCCAATGTTACGGCTGAGAGGAGAGGGACTTGTACTTAGCTCTGTGTTCATCTATTTCTTCCTTTGTTTTTCTGATACAGCTAAAAATTTCCTTGAAGAGTGCTTTATATTCAGGAAGAGCATTTGTGGGAGAGTCACTTAACTCCACATTTGTGAATTCTTGGTTGCCAGTTGGAAGATCATACTGGGTATTCCCTACAGTTAGGTCTTTGGAATACTGCTTCGGTGTTTGTACAGCCTTGTTTTTCAAAGAATCTTCAGCCATTTGACACCTCTTCAAAAGTTCCTCATACTTCACTTTCAGAGCATTATACTGAGCATCAACTTCATTAAGTACAGAGACTCCTCGCTGCTTCACAGCTTCAGCTCTCCTAATGCATGTTTCTTCGTGGTCCCTTAGGATGTCTCCCCCTGCAGCACTGCTCAGGAAGGTTTCGCTGCTGCTCCGTTTCAGCGCCTTCTTCTCAAACTCTGATACAGTCAGAAGTCCATCATCTGCTGGGCTCTGACCAAGCTCCCTTTCTAAAGGCTCCTTGAATGAAATGAAAAAGGATTCTGGCACCAATTTCTCTGTTTTATGTAATGTGTTTTCAGACTGAAGTATTTGTCGCATTTCAGCTACTTCCACTTCCAACTCCTCTGCACGAGCCCGATACAAGTCTATATCAGCAAGCCTCTGTTCAAGGTCACAATTTTCTTTTACCATAAGATTATATTCCTCTTCCATTGTTACCCTCTTCTCTTTTTCTATGTTCAGTTGGGCTTGCAGAACTGTAACCGCCTTTTTTAAGTTCTCATTTTCTTCTTCTAGAGGGCTTAGCTGATTATCCATCGAAGTAATCTTTTCTGCAAACACATGGTCATAAACAAAATACCTGCAGAAGCAAAATAAGCATTTTCAAATGTAGGAAGCACAGCTAACCACACCTCCTAAAGTTTTCCTGTCCCAGGTAACTAATGACAGATCTAAACTAATCTGATTTGAACAGATTTTAACTAGGTGCTAACATACCTCAAAGTACACACAGTAGTCATTTTAAAAACCCATCTGTCCATTTAAAAGTCAGAGCAGAGTTTGTAAATACTGATACGCCATCAAATCAAGCCTCCCATCTTAAGCAGAATGGCAGCTTAGGAACAGTTTCAGGTTACAGACAAGCCTACTGAATAATTACAGACCTATAACTTCAGTTTATTTAAACATTGCCTCCATGTCACGCAGTACTCTTGACACTCAGATTTTTTTTCCACAGCACTCTTGTAACTTTTGTCACTGTTGATTGTGGAAACAAGCATCAAAATTTGACAAGGCAATTCTGTAGCCTGGTACTTCCACAAGCCTTGGGCAATTTGAAGGAATACACTTATTTAAGTTACCAAGAAATAACTTCCTTTTGGATGTACGGATTTATTCTACAGTCCTACCTCCCCGTAGTCCTGAAGCCCAGACACAAAAGCCTATGGAAGCTTTTGTATCTATGGAAGTGCTTCACTTGTGAAATTACCTTTCATTTCATAAGTGAACCTTCTAGGACTGAAGCTAGTCTGAGTTTTTACCCCAGGTGGTTGTCCTGATGGGCATACAAATGCAGTTCAGCTGGGGAAAACTGCTCTAAATTAAAAAAGCAGCCCAGAGCTCCAGGCACCATTTTACCAGCCTAAGCATCATTTTAACCAGTTTAAATTCAAGTAGGCTATTGCAGGAATCCTACCTGCCTTGAAAAGAAAATATCCACAGACATCCAAGGAAAAGGTAAGTTACAGAAAATACTTTGCATATAGGATGCTCGTTTTTCAGATTATCTGTCTGGTTTTATTTGACTAAAAAAAAGTGAGGTGCAAACTGCTGTAAGCTTTCTGGGCTGCAATTTAATATGGTTGGAGATTCTAGGCGAGAACCCTTCAAGGCAGTTCCTCTCACATAAACACTAATCTGGTCTAGAAGTATGCCAGAAGCAGTGGCACCACCACATAGTGCAGGACTATGCAGGTGCTTTGATAGCTGTGAACATCAGAGGTTTTTCTGCTAGCTTGTTTGACCCCTGTGCTTGTGTCTTAGTTTTTAGAGCTTTGCCTAAAATATTTTCAGTATTCTCTTTGCTATGCAAGGTAAAAGTCTTACTGGCGAAGATCATACAGCTCCTTCAAACATGAGAAACTGTGCATTGATCTTGGCTGGTCAGATCTCTCATGGTTCATACGGCCTCGACAAGGCTTTTTCAGTTCTTCTACTTGTCGTTGCAGGTCATCTATGTGTGTTTGCAGGTATTCAATGGTCTCTGTCAAACTAAAAGGTGAAAGACATTTGAGTGTTTTATCAAGTAGATGTGAATTTCCCATCCCCTTATAGTGTCTTTTCTTCTCTGAAGGCTGGTCTTTGGCCCCAAAAGACCTTTAAAAAACACTATCCTTCCAATTTAACAGTACGGTAGAACACCACTAGACAGAGATGGCCACCCAATAACTACACAAACATATACCTGGAGTGGTTTTTTTCACATTATCTAGGAAGGATCTAGTAAAAGTTTACCTTAATATCTTTTGTTGGGAAGCTCTACTGTCTGCAACTAGTTTTTGATTAGTCTCTTCCAGCTCTCTTGCTGTCACATCCAGCTGCTCATAGACTTTGGCATGCTGATCGTTCATCTGACGCAAGAGCTCCACTTGCTTTGTGAGGTACTGCAGGACAGTATTGCTGTTATTAGTTTATACTTGAAACACAGACATAGAACTACTATTCTGCAATTCTATTCATATTCATAGGGAAACTTCTAAGTTTCAGAAATGTAGATTCCAGTGGTTGCTTTGATAAACGTTCAGTTGCAAAGAGCTGCCAGTAACTCAGCTTGCCTTTGTCATGGAGATCAACCCCAGTGGATCAACCAGCCTTTTATCCCAAGGAGCTAGGTTTGGTTGTGCCAGCTGTGTTTAGACTTGCTGCAGCTAGGCTTTGGTCTGGAGCCTTCTGGATTGCGTTTGTCCATACTGCAGTACTCACTGATACAGCCTTGAATCCAGACTTCAGCATAGCCCTTAACTATCCTGTGAGTCCTTCCAGAAGTTGCTGTGAGCTCCAACAGAAATTTCCTAACAGTGTTCACCCAACAATTGTCTTAGCATTACATGTGAAATATTGAGTAGCACCATCCATAATTAAATTTCTTTTCAGCTAACCTATGTTTTTCCAGTCTGAAGCAGCATTATGTTCAGCAGAAGAGAATTTAGGTTGTGGTCACACTTAAGACAGTATTTGGGCTACTGTGCATCAGGAAGTATAATCAAATTATTGATTTCAATCTTTAATTACTCACAGGGAACTATTCCAGTTTCTGTAATCCCAAAGGTCTCCTGCCTTCTAAAAAAATAAAACTCCACATGAAGGACTCATTTTAATCCTCTTCAGTTTTACAATGAGCAACATAGACTTAAGTTACTTGAGTAATGTCAGAAAGCTTGGAATTCTCAGACCAACAGCAGTTAACTATCACTTAAAGCTTTTAATACAAGTGTCTTAGATTGTCCCACCCAGGATAGGGCTGACCCAGTTCTAAAAATCTACACAAGAATTTGCATGATGCAAGTGAACAAAAAAACCTAACCCTGTAAATCTGAAGTACTTTGGTTCTTACATAGAATTTATTTCTTGCAATATATTCTGTATTACTACATGCTGCTTACTGAAAAGTAAACTTCAGGTAGGAGCATCCAGACTTGTAGGCAGAATTACTTCTCTTTATATACACCTGTACATACTCAAAACTTCTAATATTCTATTTAATCTGTTACCTCATTAGAAGATTGAGGAGTTTACATTTTAGGCAATTTAAGAACAGATAAGAAGTTAATCTAGGACTAGTAACTACTACATACAGACTTCTAGAAGATCAACATGATAGCAGTTGGCCAGATCCTTTTGTAGCCTGTGCGCACATGACTGAGGATTTACACAAAAATAGTACATGGATTAGCAGCAGAATCTCAATGTGACCCATTTCAGATTAACTTTCCCTACTGGTTGTTCTCAGAAGGCACTGGAGATCTTCAGACTTTCTTCAGCAATATAAGCATGGCTGAGCACAGAAGCCTTTGGTGCCAGCATTGGTTTTACTACTTGTTACAATGGGCTTTTGCAGAAGTTTTAGCTTAACAGAAGTGAAGCACCATTTTCTCCACCTTGTGCCTCCATTACCTTCAGTGTTGGTGTCAAGTTGCCTTGGTATAATGAGGCCACAAGAACAAAGTATAGATGTGGTGATCAATACTTTAGAAGTTCACATTTATTCCACCTCCCATGCAACTAAGCACCTAGCATGAAGCAGCAGTTGAGACTTTGTTCTACCACATGATAAAAGGAGAGTGTATTTCTGAAGTCTGAGTGCTGAGAACAGATTGAGACAGGAATGAAGTTTCCCTTTCAATCCAGCGTTTATTAAACCTACTGTGATTAGTTAGTGGTACATGTGGCATTACAGAGGTCAGATATAATGATCCAAGGCTGTAAGATGTTGTGTTTAATGTATTAGATGTAATCTTAAACATTTCAAAGCCTTTGACCCTTCCTCTTCAGTGCAGACAAGTACTGTATTTCACAGTGATTTCTTAGACAGTTCTAGACTTTGCTACCCATAAGATGTGAATTAATGGAGGCGGAAGGAAACCCAAAGATTAACACTGACACACTGCACTGAAAAAGCAAGAAAAAAACGCAGCAGAGTAGCTACAGAACAGAAGAAAGATCACCTTTAGGTTACAGAGACAAGCACTTGCAAGTAAGGAAAAATCAAGCATAGAGACTGGTTATGCCACTTGCACACGTATCCTGAGCAGTGGAGTAAGCTATGTTCCCACCAAAGACAGAACACGAGGTATGAAAATAACTGTCTGAACTGCTTTTGCCAGCTAAAGTGTACTGCACCTTGCATATGCTAACTTTATCCCCATTTGTTCTGGTGAATTCCTGAGCAAGCCCTTGTGCAAGTAATCTCATATATTCAGTTCCTCCATCTTGAGGTTCTCTCTGGTTATTCCAAGAAAGAGGTTCATTTTGCTTTTTCCTTTGCAACACACCAACTATAGACCACTGCTGGAAGGACACTTCTGACCACTTCCTGGTGCTGAAGCTCTCTTATGTAGTCAGTAACCCACCAAAACACCTGAAGCCAACTTGCTTAAACCAACAGGGTATTTTACCCTTAATGGCACTGGGCTATTTCTATAAATGAACGCAGCTTAGCAATAATATATTTTCTATATTTCATGAGCTCCACTCAATGAGCCAAGTTAGTTATCTGTCACAAAGTTATGCTGTTACTTCAAAAGGTATGTTGTAACTGTGTTAAACCCTTCCTTGAACATGGTTCTTCCAGGTGTTGAACCTTAAGGAGAACAGTGTTTGCTTAACACTTTGAAGTGTTTGTCCTCTCTAGAGCTTAAGAATTAATCTTTCTATAAAAAACATTCATGGCAATGAGTTATTTCAAGTCTCTGCGTAAGTAAATACATTTTCTGTGATACTGTGGCACTAATACAAATAGCACCCATCCCAACCATTGTATTACAGAATGAACAGCATAACAAAGATGATGTTTGGCACATAATAAAGAGCCAAAAAATGAGGTACAAACCAGAAGTATCATAGGAAAACAAACAAAAAAACAAAACACCAAAACCCACAACAACCTGCACCCAGATATTGTGCATCACCTAATAAAAACCACTGCATTTGAGTTAACATGACTAAAGACACCTATATATGTGTAAGTACAAAGCTTAGGATTCTTGAAGTTGCCTATTACCAAATGATAAGTGTTTTAAGTTGAAGTTGCAGCTGTACAAAATGCACACCCCGTCTGCAACTGCACATGTACTGCTTGCACAAAGGGACTTGGATTTGTAAAAATCCAGTGTCTACCAGTCACAGCCTGTTCCCTGGGATTCGTAGCGGAACCAAACCGAAACACTGACTGCATTTCCAATATGCTGTCAGTCAAAGTACTGAATATTTAATAATTTAATTAGAGACCACAAATTGCTCTGTAATAGATGGGGAAAAAAACTCATTATGCTGATAAATGCTAGGTCTGCATGAACACAGCCAATGTCAAAAAGATAACTGCCAAAAATGGCCAGTTTTTTCTACCAAGTAACACAAAGATGAGTGGTTTTGAAAAGGTGGTAATGAAATTTTCCCCCTCTGGAAAACACAGAAAAATACAGAATAGATCTATTGTGTCCTGTATTTAGATACTATTTCAGTGTTTGGGTTTGTTTTGGGGGGGTAGGGATGAGGGATGTGGGTTTCATTTTTTTTTAAATTGAAACAAGCTCGCTCCGTCTACCATAGCTCCATTTCGTGGAAGTACCTATCCTCAAATTTTACTTAAGTCTCTCTCCTGCACTTGTCAGCATTTACATTTAAATGCTGTAACCACTAATATTTTCATATACTAATTTAAATTATTTACCATCATATAATTTAATGGCATTTTACTTGGAAAGATCAGCAAAGTTTAGCAATAGAATAACTGGAGTAACTTTTCTGTACAAAAAGAAAAATGCCAGTCACTTGTTACTAAAACAAACCAAATTCAGCATGAAGTTTAAAGACACAAAGCTTCTGGTAATCAGAAAACAGTTACAACTATGATCAACTATCATCTAGCTGTGGTTTGAAAGCACAGGTTCTCAAATTCTCAAAGTAGCTGAAGTGGTTAAAGGTTGTTCAGTATTTTTCCTAGAAGCATCCATCAGATGTCAAGAAAGTCAGATCCAAACTTATGTGCTATTGTGTTGCAGGTCTAGATGCTTTAGCACTTGGATCCCTTAAATATTTACCTCAATCTCCTGCAGTTGTTCTTGATTTGTGGCATACATTTGCTGTAAAGATTCTTCTAGTTCAGTGTTACGGTCCAGGAGTGTCTTACCAAGCTCAGCAGCAAGGTGAAGATCTAAACAAAGAAATTGTGTGCATGTAAGTTATAGAGCCAATAACCATCTAATTTTAAAGCATTTTAATAAAATACATGTAATGGTTTTTTATTGCTGTTATAACTGGTCCATGTTATTTCCAGTGAAAAAAAGAAAGCTTAAGTGCAGCATTCATATACCATCTATAATGCAAGTCTAAGTCAGTCCTAAAACCTAGAAGATACTCTGATTTCATTAAGCTTTCTTAGTTCCTCCTTTGGTCCTTCTTCCACAGGTCAGACACATGAAGCCATCTTCACTTCTCCCTATCTGCCCAGTACAGCACCAGCATCTCTACCCAAGGTGCCCCATTAGTTAACTACACCGTGTTTATAGCATTCATATTTTAGAAGAATAAACGTAAAAGACCCTGTAAATGTTCGTCAGGCCAGACCCAGGCCAGAGCTGTCTGCACTCTTGCTTCCTTTGCTGTTTTCCACCTTTACACCTTCACCAAGCTGCTCAGATCATACATGATCAAAGTGCTAAATCAATGTTTCAGATGCTTCTTATCATGAAATATTAATATCAAAAGACATAAACTGATAAATAAATGTAGCTATTCTGTTTTTCAACCTCATAAACCTAGGAGACAAGAATTGTTTCGTGCGCTCCAGAACATTAATTTTACATGTCAGTTGTTCTCTGGCACTTAATCTGAATTTCACTTCAGTTGTCTTCAGGGTGCAGTGACTATGGTTGTTTCAAATTAAGAAATAAGTCATCTGAACACTGAATTCCTTTCCAGAGGGAAGCTTGATATTTGTTCAACAGCATCGGTAGTGCTAGATGTCCTCCATTATTACCTACATGTGAAGAAACACATGTAATTTAAAAGCTAACATAATGTGACAGAAATAAATCTTGGTGATACTGCTAAAATTGTAATGACTCTATGCAGGGTATTACATGTTAAGAATCCAACAGATTTCTGAAAATCTCTATAATTTTCCACATCCTTCCAAGCACCTGGACCACAACCAGGTTGCCTTCTGCATGAGTGCAAAACAATCTGAGTAGTTTTCACATAGAACTAGCTCACTAATGAGAAAGAAACAGAAGAAACCTCAAGAAAAACTTAGATTCACTTCAATGAGACTTAAATTAATATACAAGAGATACGTGTGAGGTGTCCCTGCCCATGGCAGGGGGTTGGAACTAGATGATCTTAAGGTCCTTTCCAACCCTAACTATTCTATGATCCTATAAGTAGTTGCAGCTAGAGGAGAAAAATTCCATTTTCACTTGATTTAGGTGCCCTTGTTTCAACATGTTATTTTCCTGCCCTTTCCCAATTATCTTGTCAACTCGACATTGTAATAGAACACTGTTCTAAGATTGTTTCGTGCTAACCTTCAGTTTGGCAGCCTAGCCAAAATGATCACTCCATCTACGTATGTAAGCTGAAGACCAAATTCAGACTTACAAGGACAAGTGAGTAGGAGCATTTGTCTATTAAGTTGTAGATATCCAGTTCTGGGCAAACAACAGCTCTGGTATTCTCTACACATTCTTTACAGCTACAGTGCATTGTTTCCCACCTTAAGGTCAGATTCTTAGAATAAATGCCATAAAAAAAAAAGGCATTTAAAACAAATCACACTGCTTGGGAGTTCTTCACAGTTTTAAAAGATGTATGACTACAAGCCACATGGCACATTGATTTATACTTAGGAGTTTATCCTCACATAGCTTTTTCATTATAACATCACTTGTTAAGGAACAGCCCCTTCCACAGCTGGAGTTCAAAGTATTTGGATAAGGAAACCTCAAGGCATCCTGCTTAAATTTTTCCCATTTTTAAACAGAGATTGTGCATTGTTTAGCCATGGACAGCATAACTCCCAGTCAAACACCAAGCGGTTTGTTCCATCACATTACAGAATAATGCAGTCTTCAAATCCAGTGAATCTATCACCCTATATAAAATGAAGTACCGATTCATGAGTGTTCATACTACACAAATCTTTACTGGGAGGCACAATCTTTAAAGCTGGTCAACAATACTGGCATCATTCAAGGCAAAGGCTAAATAGCCCATTATTTTATTTTATTAGAGAAGAATAAGAGCTTTAGAAAGGGTTTAGGATTATGTTAAAGATGTAATGCATATGGAATTACCCGTTGCCATTTCCCTTCCCAAAGTGAAAGTTTTGTTTGCTGTTTAAGTATATTTAAGTTTCATTCTTAAATGCCCCCTCATCTACTAAATCAAGTAGCAAACACCACACACTACTTTGAATACAATATGAATAATGGAATTTGTGACATTGTACTTACACACCCATTCTGTTCATTAGAATGGCAGAAGCACAAATGAGTTACTATGGGAGAAGCATGCTATTTTGTAATTAAGGCAATTTGTTTCTGAGTGAGAGAATACAAATGGAAGAGCTCAGGAACATGCAATGAAACCCTAACTCCTGCCCCTAGAGAAAGCAAGAACTGAAACAATTTCACCTCTTCTAAAAATAAGCACTTCCTTTGTGTTCATTTGTCTACATTGTTAAGTACCTATAAGCCCTATAACAAGCAAATTTTAAGAGGGAGATGTGCAATATGTATGTTCTCCAGCTACAGAAGGAAAAGAGTTAATTTACATTTCTCAGAGTTACTGTACAATAGTAGAAGCACACTGCATTTGCTGTTGTAAATTTACATAAAGGAACAGCTAAGTTCCACCACAGGCACATATTTTTCTTTTTCACCAAGATGTAAGCAGAAAGGTTTTTAATAATGCAAACTGTGTACGTGCAGATCTTCAGATCTTCATTTTAGTAAATCTGATCAGTTGTACTCGTGTTTAAAAGCGCCTTCAGAAATCTCTAAACCAAACCCAAGATTTCAGAGATAGGTCTGTGATGTTAAACAGTCCTCGCTTACCAGCATTTTGCCACCATCTCTTCTGACAGTGTTACTATAATTAAGATAAAACAGTACCAAAATCCTTCTCTTCTACTTTTTCATAACCCACCTGACAAAAAGATTCAGAGAATGTTTCAGTCTAAAATTAAGCCTGTACTTTTCAAGAGCAAAGTGTTAAGATATACAAGACTGGCTGAAGTTTACTTAACTGTAAAATTAAACCCTTAGGTTTTTTACTTAGCTTCATATTTCCTACTCCATGTTTTGTCTACCCTCGGTTCTGTTAAACAGCGTAACAGCAAGATGCAAAACCAGCAGTGGTATCAAACAGTTCTTTTTCAAAAATCAGCATACTGCAGCACAACATGGATGTTGCAGAAGAAGGATGTCTGTTCCCTTCCCTGAAAGAATTCCTTGAGCATTCTGTTCTCATGAACAGCATGCCAGAAAAGCCCACCTCCATCGTCGAGGCAAAAGCTTTTGGTGCATACAAAGACCATCAAAGTTTTTCCAACAAGGACTACAAGCTGGTTTCAAGATGCTTCCTAGTGTTTTACAACCTAGGTTTTCTCACAAACCTACTCCTCAGGTTTTTAATGTGCACTGATTGTTTGGGTTGTGATGAGTTTCAAGAGACCTTGATAAGCAGTCTTACTACCCTGTTTACATACATTGGTATTACTTAGCCTTTGGAAAAGCTGTCTTTCAGACTTAAGGAATAAAGTATAACAATGTTTAAAAAAACCATTCCTCTAAGGAATTTTTCTTTGAATTTCGATTTGACCATCTGTTTATTTTCCTCCTTTCCCTTTTGGTAAGTCACTTCTGTTTAGGCTTACAAAAAGATAATCCCCAGAAAAAGACTGATCAAATGCTGAAAGAACATTAATCAACCCTCAAAATGCACTAACCTCATAAATTGAATACTGTTTCTTAAAAGTTCACACCAGAGAGCAAAATGGTGATTATTTCACTCATTTTAATTAAAAGATTAATTTAAAGAAACATCAGTAAGCCAAGAACTCTGTTGCTATTACTTCGTGAAGTCTCCTTCTATATATTCTACCCCATAAACACTGACACAATAAAAACATTACTAAATCAGGTCTTCAAACTTTCAACTCTCTTCCCTTTGACAGCAAACAATGGTTTCAGGATCCAATTTAAACTGATTGGTTTGCATTGTAGAACCATGAAAACATCTATTTTGAGCAAAGAATTCCTAAATAGCACTCTTGGATGTTAGCTATTTTATAGTCAAAACATACAATTAGAGAGACCTACTCCAGCCTCAAAAACAAGTTTCTGCTGTCAGATGCCTGATCTCAGTGTGAAAATTGCTTAGCTTAGGAAGAGCTTTCAAAAGCGTCTTTCTACATTGCTTGTAACATAGTAGCACCAAACAATCCCAAGAATTAACGTACTTCAGTGTAAAACCCAAGAGCATAAGGCTGGAGCAGGTTCACAGGAAGCAACTTCACAGCTTTGAGCTGGCCTTTTAAAAAGAACACGGGATTAGTAACAAGAAGTAGAACTATGTAAATACCAGTCCAAAATGCCACTACGCTCTTAAGGAAATGGCACATTCTTTCCATATCATGTCTGTAGGAGAGTTTTAGTGCAATTACAGTTGGGGTATTCCTCGTCTGTGGAACAAGAATAGCATTTACCTATTGCATGTAGTGTTTTAAGACCGATTGACAGAATGACATACAGGACCTACATACCTGCGATTCGCATACATAGTGGAGTTAATCGTGCATTTTAAGAAAACCTATAAAGTTTTTAATAATGGACCTGCCAGTAACCGAGCACAGACGCATTTACAGCTTCATCGCCTGGACGCCCTTACAAAAAGGCTCGACAGGGCGCAGTATCGCAGCCCAGCCCGATGCTTCCAGCGCCCGCTATTCGCAGCGCTGCCCTGGGCAGCTGCTTCACGTCCTGCCCAAGGTGCAACTTTCCGGAGAGCCGCCCCCCTCCCCGCCGTGCGGGCGGAGGGGGGGCCGGGCACGACTCTACTGCAGCAGCCCCTCCCGTCAAACAAAGACGGCCGCGATCTTCACCGGCACCAGCGGCCCCTCTGCCTACGCGCCCACGGCGATAGGACACGCGGCCGTGAGCGGAGCCCGGGCTCCCGGTGGCCACAGCCTCAGGCGAGCACAAGCACCGCTCCCGCCCCGCGACACTCGCCGGCGGCTTCGCCCCCCGAGCGCCCTTCCCGCCGCCCCCCATGCTCCGCGCCGCCGTTGTGACGGTTCCTGCCCCCTTCTCGGCGCTCCCTTCCTCACAAACCCTCCTCCTCGCCGTCCCCCGCGGCAGCTCCCCATGGCTCCTTCCCTCCTCACACGCCCCCCTCGCCGCAGCCCCTGCTCTCACCCGCCAGCCGCTCCCACTCCCCGGTCCCGGCTCACCTTGCTGCAAGTCCTGCTGATCGTACCAGGGCTCATCCTCGCGGATCTCGAATTCCTCCACCAGGCTATCGGTGAGCATCGCGGCCGCAGCGACCACGCCAGCGAGCTTCCCCGCGCCGAGCGGCGGCGGGGCAGGGCAAGCCGGCTGCCGCTCCTCTCCTTAAAAGCCGCCTCCGGCCATTGCCGAGCGTTTCCGGACTTTGCCGAACCTCTCCCCCTTCTGGCCGGGCTGCGCGAGGCTGCCGGCGGCAACGTGGCAAGCTACAACCACCCGCCCACCGTCCCCCCGCGATTCAAACACAACGCCCTCACCTCCTCCGCGGGGAGCCAATGGGAAGCCGTCCGCTGGACAGATCGAAAGGAGCCTACACCAATCACAAAGCCAATTCTATCAACCCGCCAATGAGAACGAAGGGAGGGTTGGTCTGGGCTAATTACGCCCCGCCCCCGCAGCCGGCTGCGCTGCCTCCCGCCGGTGGAGGTGGGTTAGTGGCGGTGAAGGAGGCGGTGGCTGCTGAGGCGCTGAAGGGTTAATGGCGGCGAGTGGTTGCTGCGGGGTGTACCGGTGGGTCTGTGCCGGAGCAGAGCTGGCACAGCCCAGGGCTGGGCAGCGCGGCCAGGCGTAGGGCAGCTGTGGCTTCTGTCGCCCCGTGTCGGGAGCCCGCGGGGAGCGCTGAGGAAGAGTGTGTGAGGAGGGGCTCGGCCCCGCGCCGCGGTTACCTCAGCGGCGTCACGCCCAGGTGCGGGCCGCGGTCCCGCCGCCTCCCCGGGGAGCCTCGGCGCCCGAGCGCGGCAGGGGAGGGCAGAGTCGAGCGTGGTCCCGCTGGGGCGTGCAGCTGCGGAGCTGCTGTCGCGGCTGGAAACAGCCGTCTCCATCCCCGCGTGGTGCTCGGGCGGTCACCGCTCGCTCCCGCTTTTTTCCCTCAGAGAGGAGAGGAGCCGTGTCCCGTATCTGTGAATCTGCTGAGGGAATGCTGTGTCGATTTGACCAGTTTAAACAGATTAGCATCTCCAAACTTCCAGCCCTGCAAGTTTCTGGAGCCCCGTGCCTGCCAGGAGACGCAGCGGGGCAGCGCTGGGCAGCCATAGCATCGCGGGCTGGGAGGGTGGCGGCATCTGAGCAGCTTCTCCTCCCCTCCTGTTCCAAGTGCTTTGTGTTTGCATCCGCCCTCTGTTTCAGCAGCATTTCCCCTCAGTGTTACTCCTCGGGACTAGGAAAGCCTTTATTCTTAGTTCTGCCTTAATGTGGTTCAAGTCATGGTAGAAAGATGAGGAAGATACTTGTGTCCGACCAGTTTGTCAGGACTGTGGGCATTGCGCTGCAGTTTGGGATCCAATGCAGCAGACCATGATGACAGCTAGTGTGCTTCAGTCAAAATCTGCTACTGCTTGGGAACCCACTTTTCGTTAGGCTCATGCTCTAGTTTCTTCTAGTGATTGTCATCTAGCTCTGGGAGAAATGCAAGTAATGTCATGCAGTGTCTCACTGGTTTAAACAGTCTGTTGTTTTCGTTCAGCTGTACTAACACGGTTGTAACCACTAGACTGATCTGCCTTCTGTGAGTCACAAATGTCAACACCTGTGCTCTAACCTACTCAATATAAAAAGGCTGACAATTAAGAAGAGAGAGGGGGTAGTCATGTGTGATTTCATTGTTGTACCATTAAAGAGTACATCTTTGGGGAAGGAAGTGTGGTACCTCAACTTCTAATTGAACTTATTTCATACACAAGTTACAGGGCCAGATGTACCAATTAGTGTAAAGAGTTGTGTCAGATCCTGCGTATTACAATTAGTCATAACACCAGAGACCTGTTTGTGCATTGTTAAAAGGTTTTTATTGAAGAAATTTCAATTTTCTTTTTACTTCCAAATATTCTGAAGCTCAGGGAATTTATCTCTTTTTTTCATTTGTATGTAGGAAGGAATTGAGTCAAATATGGTTTGAGAAATGACAGTTAGTTTGTTGGCAGTGTTTTAATGTGAAGCACTTTATTCTTGGTGCTCCTGGAATTGGAGGAAAAGGAGAGCTCCCAGTTCTCTGTTTGAAGACCTAAGCAAGGATCTCCTGGGAGAAATAGAGATGAAAAGTCTACCTTTCCAAAATCACTTCATTAAGTATATTTGTGGAGACTTGAACATGCATGCCTTAAAATACCAAAGTGACGCTTGGTCAGTAGCACGCTTACTGTAATGACTTTCACAGTTAGTAATATCAAACTTACTTTAAAATATAAACATTTCAAATGGGCATCTTTTCAACAACTTTATCTTCACTTTAGGTTTCTCAGTAAAAGTTTACAAAACCAAACTTGCTACAAATAAAAAAATAAAAAAGGCAAAATTTCATCACTCAAAAATGGAATTTTCTCTGCTGCTTGAAAATACACATTACAATCATCCTCAGGTATCTGAAAATTCAGTTGTATTCTTACAAATAAATTCGATTTAGAAATGCTTTGGATCAAGTTGTCAGCTTGATTTTTGGTTTGGTTTTTTTTTTTACCTGTTGTGTGAATTTATCTTCTCTTTGCATCTTGTTTCATGTTGGAGTATCTTAAATATATATGCAAATGTGCATCTACATTTTATTTGCTCTTCAAGAGTTCATTTTCTGCATCAGGGGTGGAAAACCTGCTGTTCCATCATGTGCCAGAACAGACACTTGTTCAGTCCCTACCTGATTTGTGGCTTTTGCCTAGCCCTTGCCTAGCTCTTGCCTAGCTCTTGCCTGACGATTGGGAATTTACCGTCTTCCCTTGCAGCAGCCTGGGTTCAGCCACTTTGTAAGCCACAGGAATGCTGGAAACAGCCTTGGTTTTCACTTCCTGTTTCTTCCATGGTCATTTTTATGAGGTGTTTGGGGAGTTGGTTATAGATCTGCTTATTGAGCTGGCAAGCAGGTATTCAAAGTAGGTGTTTTGATGGATATTTGAAAATTTCATTTAGGATAAACTTGTTAACATGCAGAGGAGCAAAGTGTGGGCTATTGACAAAAAATAGGTTGTAAAGCTCTGGAGTTAGTGTGTGTAGCAAGACCTCAATTTGAACCTGAAATATCTCTAAATTGATGACAGACGGCTTCCTTCAAACAGGTGCACAGATGAATAAAACCTCAATTAAAACTGGATACCTGGGAGATGTATTTTTGTATTGGGCTTATAGAATCAAATGGGGTCAAGGACTACCTTTATGTAATCATTACTGAGCTTTAAAAGGTAGAGGTTTCCTGGAACTAGCTATTTTCATGGAATAGTTTATTCCAAATATGCTTAAGTGAATTGCTAGATAGATGGAAAAGGTTAGCATCTTAAAAAATTGTTGGCTGAAGATTTGCTTGATATATTAAAGAACTCTATATTCTTGGGCTGAATCTTTGTTATTTGGGCATGCTTAAAATGCTATGCATGTGTTACTTGCTAGATTTTATTTACATGCAAATCAAATCAAAATATTTAAACTCTTGAAAGTTTATGGTTTATGGTTTCCATTCATATCTCATTAATTTATTAGGTTAAAGTTGTTTCCATGGCTTGTTAACAATTAACATTTAAAAATACAAGGACAAAACTTGCTATTTGTTTTGAAAGAAATACTCATCTAAGTGCATGCTGCATTTGACATTCATAGCAATGGAATACGTAAGGGGATGAATTGAGCCACTTCATTCCTACACAGTCCATAATTTAAAAACTATATAGCTAGCAAGACAAATCTAAAATGTATGCAATTATTTAAACTCTACACCAAGATTAGTGTCAGCAGCAGTAGATTTTTCTGTTGAGTCTGTGCACGAGTTAGGAAGGGATTCTTTTATATTTTTGTCTACTTGTTCCATTGAGTTTTAAGCACTGGTTATACTTAGAAGTATCACTGACTTCTTAGTATTTCCATCTATTCAGTTTTAGGTTCAGTGTCTTATAACTCAGCAAAGTGTTTCTCGTTTAAAAAAAAAACGAAATAATGGGGAAATTTCCCCCCAAGAATCCATTTCCACATGTCTGAAAACGCAAATTTCCCATGTAATTTAATTTGGAAAATTATACTATCAATTGTTGTAATTCTTTTTTGTAACTTGAGGAAGAAGAGAATTGTTCTTGCAGACAATGAAGTTTGTTTTGGGAATTCATCCTAATGCGCTGGCGTATTCCATGACTACATTAGGTGCTGGAATGATGAACAGTATCTTTAACTTCTACTATGTTAAGGTTTTCCTAAATTGATACAAGATTTTAGAAGCAGCATTTCATCAAGCGCAGGTATGGTACAATAGAGTATTCTTATTACCATGTTGTGCTATGTGTCTGTGTTACCACAACACAGTAAGGCTGGGGTTTTTTTACTTACAAATTTACTTTTGGATGCAGAGCAAATAGTTATACAATAAATTAATTTTACATTTAGTTAATCTGTAAGCAAGTGAAGATACATGTGAAGCACATCGTTTACAGTCTTTAGACTAAGAATCTCCAGACTTTAACTGATGAAAAGATTTTTGCCTTTGGTAGCTTGAAGTAATTTTGTAAACTAATCTTGTACCTCAGCTCCATCAATGTGTGTGACATTAGTTCTTTCCTCTGGACTGTTTAAGTACTTAAATACTACCTTTACTCTGCAAGTCATTATCCGTGTGAGCAGCTCTTATCATAAATGGTCTCCTGAAAGTAATGGGCCTGTTCATGTTTTGAATTACTTGCTGTGAGAGTAATATTTGGCCTTTGCAAGATGAAAGCTCAGGTAAATAAGCTTTTGAACGAGTGAATCTTAGAGACAGAGGTTTATTTCACGTGTAGTTGGGCACCTGCCTACTTTTTCATCTTGTTTTTCAAAATCACTATAAATCTAAATACTTGTAAGAATTAGTTCTGGAGACTGTTTTGACCTGAGCTTTCATCTTTATTCTTTCAATAGCGATTTATTTTAAATAAATGTGGTGTGTATTGCTTTCGTATTTGTATAACCTCTGCAGAAAAATCACACTAATGATAAATTCTGTTGTTTCTTGCTTGTTTGTGCCAGGTTGTATATATGATATGGAATGCCATTAATGATACTCTTTTTGGGTATATTCAAGATAACTCCACATTCACATGCTGCTCAAGACGCCAGTTCTCAATCTTATATGGAGCTCCTTTATATGCATTAGCCTTTTTGCTTCCTTGGTTTCCTTGGAAACATTATGAAGAAGGGGACTGGCAAAGTGGTCTTCACCTCATCATTGCGTTATGTGCTTTTGATGGTTTGCTGACGTTTGTGCTTCTAGCACAGTGTGCACTCTTTGCAGAGATTTCAACATGACATGAAAGTAGGCTTCAGCTTATTAAATACAACCAAGTAGCAACATTGCTTGGCTCAACAAGCATTCTCTTTTGTGGTCTCATATCAGATAATATGGAAAACTGTGCCTGTTTTCAGGCTTTTGCTGTTTTGGTTGCAGCATTAACAACAGCCTGCATGTGTTACATGGGCAAATACAGTACTAGTCAGTATGAGCAGAGAGAAATCTGTATGGAGAATGCTAATCTGGAAAATGGTGATGGGACTCTCTCCTGGTCCTCAGTAATTTCATTGACCAGATAATGACAGAGAAAAACTTCCTACTTTTTGTAGTGATGAACTCCTTCCAAGTCTTCCACCTAGCCTTCTGCAGCAACTTTATGATGATCTTTGCAGATAATCTTATTCCTAAGGATGTCCTCTTGTCCTCATTAAGAAGCATCATGTATGGAGCAGGTTTTATTTGTCCTCAGGTAGGCAGTTACACTTTTTTTATTCCAAAATATGAAAACATGGTGTTTTAGTAGTTTTCATTAGTTCAAGGTATCCATTTACACTGTGTCGGAAACATGCTGTCTAATAAACTATTATTAATAAAACATAAACTATTTGCCATACCAAGAGACAAATCTAGGTCACCAGTGCTCTAAAGGAAGAAAGTTTCTGTATGTACAAGCTACCTAAATATAAGGGTAGGGTAGTGAGAACAGGCAGGCAGGCTGGTAGAGTATATGTTTACAAGAACGTAAGATGTAAGCATGCAAGGAGTGAATGTTTTGAATCCCACAGGGTTTATAATACCCAAGTATAAAGGAATGAAAAACATTGTAAAGATAAAAAGCTTCTAAAAGCAAAATCTCTAGAATTCTGGATTCTTTTCTCTTTGTTTTTGATTTTTAATACAGAATGAAAAAATAATCTCTTCTTCAGGAAGTTTCTGAGATAAACTGCACAAAACACCAGAAAAAAATATTAAATTATTAGGTATTGAAAGCATTGTTGAAATATGTGGTATCTCAGTCATGAGAGCCAAGCAAAACTCCAAATAGCTGCTCTTGGAGAATAATACATTCCCGTTTATTTTGTTTGCTGTCTTGGTCAGCTATATTTACTTGGTAGAGAGAGACACACTTTCAAAACCTCAATCAGGGATGGGGGCAGGAGTAATGAACTGGAAAAGAAAAGAGAACCCTAACAAGTAATGTGTGAGATCAAGAAAAGCAGCAAAAGTAATGTAAACGTACTTGTCTGCAGTGGAGAAAAAAATTCTCCTGTTCATTCCCTTCTAACTTCACTGCATCTTTTAAAACCTTCACTTTCAAAGCTGAGTACCTGACTTTCTCATAGGTGTGATGGTGCTCAGAATTTCTGACAATCGGGTTGTTGCATTTGTTAAATGATAGCGGGTTTCAGTAAGTAATATATAAACGAAGATGCATGCAAATATAACTGGAATCACAACTCAACTTCAGTTACTGTTTTACCTGTTGCATATATAACATACAAATCCTAAACATGTCTTCTTTGTTCCATAACTCCTAAATATCTGGAATTTCAACTTTTATCCTTACCAAAGGTTTGAGTCTTCTTCTTCTTTTTTTTTTTTTCTGTAACTCAAGCAATTAACTGATGAACTTTGGAAATAAATCAGAAGCTACAGATGTTAGGAAAGCTTAAATATTTTTACACTCAATATGTAGCAGTCAATTTGGTTGATAAAATCAGTGTGACAGTGTGAAACCAATAGTCTTTCAGAAAATAACATCTCTCTCTGCTCCCCAGAGACTCTTGTCTAGAAGGTCACCAAACTGTAGAGTGTTTGCTATGACCTTATTTTCCTCAAGTTTTGTCCCTTTGAGCTCAAGCTATAATAAGAGAATTCTCTTGCGGCAACATCCTGAACTTCACTTACTATAAAAGCACTCAGCCCTTGTAAACTCAAGCCCCTTCTTATGAACTTGTGCTTCAGTGGCCTGTACTCTGCCTCTGGTTCCTTTTAGTAGTGGTTGTGAAAAATAAAACCTGCCTACAAGGAAACTTTGTTGCTGAAACACAGGCAAACAATCTAAATTTGCATCATTAAGTTAGTTTGCTTGAAAATATGCAGTCTTGGAAACATGCAGGTATTAAGGAATTTTCAAAGTCATAAGTACTTCCTGAGACAGGGTTATTTCTCAATTACAGGGAGACAAGGTCATGGTTTTTACAATAAACAGGCATTAAATAATCCTGTACCATTTCTAGGGTAGGCACTTTTCTGTAAAATGCCTGAAAACAGCCAGGGGAGGAGGATGTTTCAGTTTCTTAAAACCAGATTTTTTTTCTTATAACAACTTTCCAGACATTTTTTACCTCCCTGATCATTGGTTTAAGTAGAAAACTTGAACTTCTTTACGATAGTATTTGCCACAGTAATCTTTGTAGCATCTTGGTTTTATTCATTATGTTAAAGCATTTAAATGTAGAAACAAATGTACAAAGAGAATTCTTTCCTGTTCTTCATTTTAATATTATACTATTCATCTCTGTAACAGAGGGAGGAGAAGATGTGTATCTTTATAGAGTCTGTGAGTATTTTTTGTGATAGTGATGAGGACCACATGCATATAGATGGTCACATAGGTTCACATAATAAAAAGAACATAATGCATTACAAAATGTCCTATTTAAAGTGTAAAATGAGGAACAATAGAGAAGAGCTTACACTTTGTTTATACTATAATCAGCACTTAATACCATTTTTATGAGGTTAGCCATCACTAGCTTCTTGTGTGGATTACTGCTTGCTATGATTGGCAGAATTAAAACATAGCCATATGTGCTGTCCACTGGCATCTGCCTTTCTCTACTTGCTAATAAAGTCTCTAACTTGCTTACATCAGCTGTCTTGGTGAGCTTGCTTTATCAACCTAAAAGCTGTGCTTAATTTCTACAAATGCCAGTGAAAGTAGTAATATTGATGAGAAAAACAATTACTGAAAATATTTTTGATCAGTAGTTAAAATGGCAAACGCTTGGTTTACAATTAATATTACTGCAAACTTAACTATTTAAGGTATATCAGACATAAAGATCATGAGCATTAAATAATACTTAGGCAATGTGGGAAACAGTATCTTCCTCAGGATATTGTAGGTCTCAGCTGGCTGGTTTTGAGTGAAAGATCATTCTTATGTGGTAGCACAGAATGAGCCAGTAGATAGTTCTCTTTTTCAATTCCTAGTTTTTACTTGGATTGAACTTTTTACAAAGGGTTGGTTTGTGCTTTGGTTTGGGTTGTTGTTTGTTTTTTTTTTTCCTTAATGGCTAGTAATAAATTACATCTGGTCTGTGCTTCATAGCTCTCCTAATGCTGAGATACTGTGCTCTTTTAATCATATGTGTGTATATATTATCTTTTCAGTGCCTTGTTCTTCTCAGTCATACTTCACTGAAGAAGTTTGGTTATTACAGAATCATCTTGTTTTCCTTCTACTTTGAAGGAGTAGCTGCTGCTGTCATGTTTATTCTAGGATCAGAGCACTATTATTTCTTGGCATTTTATCTCACGACAAACATATAAGTAAATACACTTCCCTTTCCATAGATACAGCTTAAATAATTCTAACAAAGTGAACACTTGCTTTTAATAGCATTAAGATTTTGCCACTGCTTTTATGGTTTTCTTTCTGCTCTGTTTCTCTTGTTAAAAAAGTTGAAATTCCAGTTACAATTTTTTCAGCTTTCATTTTATTCTGCTTCAGCTTTTAATTTCTGCTTAAAAAAAAAAAAAAGCCTGAAGTATGAACAGTGATTGAGGTTTGCAGCCCCATGCTTCCAGCCACTTGCCTGCTATAACATGAGATTCAAGGGAAGCAGAATCTCCTCACATCCACATAGACAGGGGAGATCTCAGCAGAGAAACTCTTATTTAAAAATAAAGACCTGTTTATATCAGAATATTGTTACAGTGGTTGTTTTTACTTTTTAATTTTCTATTTTCGTGCTTTCTTTCTACATGTTCTTTCCACATGTTCTTTCCTACCATCCTTTTCATCTTCTTTTAAATTCTTTTCCCTGTTTTCAGTATTTCAGTCATGGGCTACTGTTAACACTGAATTGTGTGAACAGTAAATTGAATTTCATTGCCTGCATACTTTAAGCAGTGAAGATATATGTTGATTTCCCAGGGAAAAAACCCTCTAAGGTACCAAAAGACTCTACGTTTAAAGTGCTAATTGTTCAAAGCCTCTTCTAAATAAAAGCTAGTCATACCCAAAATGTGCTAAGACATAGAAATCGCAAAATTTGAGTTTATGGTTTCACTTCACAGTTTAAGAGTTGTTTTTGTGTGTGTGTGTTTAAAGGCATATATATACACACATATGCATATATGAGTATAATGTAAGTAAATATAAGGGAATGCATATAAAATCTTTTTACTGTTCTAATTCTCCCACTTGGAAGTTTGTCTTCCATACAGTCTTTCCAGTAATGCTCATGTCCTTTTCAGATTTCAAGAAGAAATTTTCATTTACTCTTTCTTCTCAGGTGCTTCTCTTCTCCATGTCATTTTAAATGACATTTACCGATAACCTCAAGTAAATATTTATGACCTTTTGCACCAGTGTCCCAGAAAAAAAAGAAAAAAAACCCTCTACCTCTTAGGTTTGCATGTTGCTTTGTAATTCTCAGTTAAGAACAGCTCTAATAATGCTTTCAGAACTGCTGTTTAAACAGATAAATCACCTAGTTTTAAAGAAAGTCTTCGTGTGTTTGTGGAAAGGTCATTGTTGGGGTATGTATGTTAAAATGTCAGTTACGATTTCATTATGAAAGTGTATATAAGAACTGCGATCATCTTAAATATTTTGTCCTTTTTAGGGTGATTGTTCAAGCTTCATTTAGTTTGTTCGATTTGCCTTTGGCAGATATTGTTGATGCAGATTTAATAAAGCACAAGTGGAGGTATGTCCATCAGAACTGTTTTTCTGTAAATATGCTATCTCCTTGCCATGTTACTCTTTCATAATTTAGATCATGTCAAAGTAAAGACAGTAAATGGTCTTGGATCCTTGACACAGAAATAGTTTTTGTAAGAGCAACTTAGCATAAATAAAGATAAGAACTTTATTCAAGTTTCCTGCAGTTAATTCAGTAGAGTCATTGCAAAAGATTATTAAGTCAATTCTAGTTTTAATTATACATAGTATAAGCCAAGTCCTTATTTTTTTTGTGTTTCTATTTTTGTTAGCTTCAATTGAATTATTCTGTAACCGCATACATTTACTGTAATTTATAGAATTTTTTTAATAAGGCCTTTCTAACATGGAAAAGGTGCTTATAAAGCTTAGCCTATGCTACTTAAAGTGTAAATTTCAAAGTCTTAACTGGTTGCTGTTATCTCCCTGAAATAAAAATTGATAAAACCTGCTGTGCCGTAGCATATTATAACTCATGGATCTTCTGGATTTTTATCAAAGTGCAGGTAACTTCCTGTTGCTTCCATCAACGTTTATTTAAGTGCAGATTCAGTCCTGGTAACTGTGTGAAAGGACTTGCCCCTCAAAGGTGAGAGCTATTGCTTTCATGTAAGAAAAAAAAAAAGCCTCCTTTTCTGGCCACATGCATATAAATTCTGAAGTAATCAATTCTCCATGCACTGTTCAGTCTAACTTCAGTTATTACTCTGTGTGCACAAAGTTGAATTTGAGTGCAAGTCATTTCAGAATTGGGGCCATGCTTTATATATACACCAGAGGTTTATTACCTTTCATTTCCAAAGAAATTTAAATTTCATTATGATAATTGATCTGTTTGCTATAATGGATGAACTATATAAAGCCAAGTATCATAACAGTTATCATCTGCATATTAAAAGGAGTTTAAAAATCACTATTGTAATTAATATACTAACAAGTTTGTGTTGTGCATTCATTTGGGTTTTTTTTCCCTTAACTATTTTAGATCACCACTTTCCGCTATGGTTTTTGGCACCAATGCTTTATTTACGAAGCCTGCGCAATCTTTGGCTCCAATGCTTGTGGTTACAATACTAAATCAATTTGGATATGAGAACCTGAATAATGAAGTTGCTTAACCTGATCCAAGGTGAGTTCAAAAAGGATACTTTAAATCATAGAAATTAACATGAAATAATCTAAAAAGCAAATTAATCTGCAATTACTTTGCATGAACTGCACTTCAAAAGCATGAGTGTTTTAAAAATATTTTCCAGATGCTTTTTATCTGTGTAGGAATAGAGATAGTTTTTAAAAGAATAATTTCCTAAACAATACACATGAGGGTACCTACCTGATTTTGAAACACAAAGGATACATTTCAGTAGTTGACCACTTCCTGTACTATTGCAAAACAGAAAAGAAATCTTTGAGATCACCTCAAGATAGATGTTGTCCTGGCTTTTGTGTTTTGTTTATCTCTTAAGCCTACTTCCTTAAATACAGAATTCTAACAGGGTTGCATTTAAGATACATTTTTGTCTGAGAGAAGGCAGTATAATCACTGCAGGAAGGGAGTTTGCCTCAAGAAGGAGTGTAATTTTGGCTTTGATACTACCTACCATTCTAATGGTAATGATTTCATTGCAGTCCCTGGAGACCTTAATACACAGGTTGCTAGTTAGCACATTGGAATTGCATGGGCTTTTATAAAAAAACAAATAAAGAGGGAATCAGTACACTGAAAAGGTCAAAGGCTGTTTATTTATGACCAACAAGAGGAAGTGGCAACATAAAGAATGACTGAAGTCAGGGCAAAAAGGCAAAAATCAGTCTTGATAAGGATTTGCTTGAGATAACGACCTTAAGAAATACATACAAGACAATTGTATGTGAACTTCTGTGGAGGGAACTCTCGAAGGAGAAAAGACTGGTCATGTGTCACCTGAGGCTGGGAGAATGTGTCGTATTTGAGGAATTTTCTAAACAAATCTATGAGTAAAAACATGGCATTAAAAGACAACAGGTGGTCTTCAGAAAAGCGCCCTGGCACAGCAAAGAAGGCTTAACTTTGAGGCTGTGTATGAGAACAGTTGATTTTATTTTAATGCATTCTGTTGATAGCCAGCCAATGAGATGATGTGAAGAGGACATGAACCTCATTATAATGTCAAATAAGATGGGTGATCTTTTCTTTTGCAGAAGAGTAATAAGTTGAACTGGATGTGGATATGAGAGGGCTGAATATATTAATCTTGATTCAGAGAAAATCAGACTTAAAACATAAAACCTGCAGTTCTGACCCATTTCAATCAGAGAAATGATACCTTTGTGGATGAATTTTAAATCACAGTAATTGCAAATCTTTTTTTTCCCAGTAAGTAGACTCTGGACTATAGCAACAATATATTTCTTATATAGAGAGCTGAAATACTTTGAACGCTCAGTCTGTAAACCTGTATTTTCACTTGAGTCATGCTGAAATTTAATTTATTTAACTAGGGCAAGAAACAGCGTAAAGGTACAAAGCTGAAATCAGTTAATCAAGGAGCACCTGAATTATATTTCTTTTGCCCATCCCTTCAAAAATATTTTCTTAAATCTGAAGCAGTCTGCACATGTTTTCTATATATATATATATATATATATATAAGTGTGTGTGAATGTGCATGGCCTTTGCTTTGCAATTGGACTACAGTGTGGGCATACAGTCCACAAAGACCAGACGACTCAGCATTGTTTCTAGAGAGTCAGTTTGCCCATGACAATGTACTCAGACCATTGACTGAGCTAAAATTACTTACACATATTAAAACTCTATCGGATACCAGATTTCAGCCATAGGCAGATAGCTAGAATACACTTGCCTCAGGACGAAGCTAGTTGGAGTCAAAGAGAAACTGAATACAGGAGGTTGCTTAAAATATACTGTTAAGGAAAAAAGAAAAAATCACACATGTGAATTACATATGATGAAGCGTTCTCATCCACGCCACTACAATCTCAGCTCCACTGTCCTTCCTCCTTCTCCAGAGCTGGCAGCATCTATTAAGTGTTCTGGCAGGCATTTACTTCATTTGTATAGTGTTAGTGAATTGTGAAGATGGCACAGAGGACCTTTATTCTGCGTTAACAAAATGTTTGGGCCCTGAATAAATATGTCTTAAAGAGTTTCCAGCAATGTTTACTTGGAGGAGAGAGAAGGTGCAGTCCAAAACCATAAACTATTTGCTGAATCTAAATTACTTAGTTTTTCTTAATATACAATTAAAATTCTTAATGTGGAAAATTAAACCATAGGAACAATGAGGGAGCAGCTAAGCCTGGAAACCATTTCCAGGCACGTTAGGTCAATAAAATCATCAGTAGTAGTCAGCACGGCTTCACCAAGGGGAAGTCATAATTTACCAACTTGATAAACTTCTACAATTACATAACTGGCTTGATAAACAAGGTAAAAGCGGTGGATATTGTCTGCTTGGTCTTCAGTGAGCCTTTGAAACTGTCTCCCATAAGATCCTCATAAAAAAGCATTTGATATACAGGTTGGGTGAGCAGACAATGAGATGGGTTGAAAACTGGCTGAATGGCCAGGCAGAGGGTTGTTATCAGGGGCATGAGGTCTAGTTGCAGGCCAGTAACTAGTAGTTACACTAGTGGTGTATCCTCAGGGTCTATACTGGGTCCAGTCCTGTTTAACATCTTTACTAATGATCTGGATGATTGAGCAGGATGTACCCTCAGGAAGATTGTTGATGGCAAAAACTGGGAGGTGTGGCTGATACATCAGAGGTCATGCTGCCATCCAGAGGTATCTTGAGAGGCTGGAGAAATGGGCTGACAGGACTCTCATGGTTCAACAAAGAGAAATGCAAGTCCTGTGCCTGAGGAGGAACAGGCCCATGCACCAGTATATGATGGGACCACCTAGCTGGAAGGCAGCTCGGCAGAAAAGGATCTGGGGCCCCTGGTGGACACCAAACTGAACATGAGCCAGCAATATGTTCTTCTGGTAAAGGCAGAGAACAGCATTATCTTGGGTTGCCTTAGACAGAGTATTCCCAGCAGGTCAAAGTTTCCCTCTGCTCAGCACTGATGAGACCACATCTGGAGCACTGTTTCCAAATGCGGCCTCCTCAGTACAAGGGAAACATGGACATACTGGAGAGAACCCAGCAAAGGACGGCAGGTTAAGGGACTGGAGTATCTATGAGGAAAGGCTGAGAGAATTGGGACTGTTCAGTCTCATGAAGAGAAGAGTCATGAGGGGGATCTTAATGTGTATAAATAATTTAAGGAAGGGTGCAAAGAGGATGGATTCAGGATTTTTCCAGTGGTGCCCGGTGACAGGACCAGATCAGTGGCCATAAACTGAAAACCGGGAGATTCCCTCTGAACATCAGGTAATGCTGTTTTATTGTGAGGGCAACTGAGCAATGGAACAGGTTGCTCAGGAAGGTTGTGGACTCTCCATTTGTAGAAATATTCAAAAGCTATCTGGACACAGTCCTGGGCAGCTGGCTTTATGTGGCCCTGCTTGAGCAGGGGTTTGAAGCAGATGACCTCCAAAGGTCCCTTCCACCCTCAGTCATTCCATGGGTCTAAATCTGTGAACAAAGTTCCAGTGTTTAATGATAGTGAAAATATGAATATGTTACAGATAAGCAGTTGGTTTTTATATGCAGATCCTGTCTGTCACATTAGAGGTTTTTCACTGTTATTTCACAGATGCTCTTACAAAGCAAAAAGAATCTTAATAAGACATATCTTATTATCTGTGTTTAGCTTTGGGGATGTTGTATGTTTTATGTATTAATGTTCTGTGGAGTGAGTGAAGTGTAGTTTTGTATTCTTAGCGACTTTCCAGGCTTTTGCTGTAGCAAAACACATTTTCCAGCAATGAGCTTGCTGTTGAAAAAGATAGAAGATCATTATTCACACTTATTTTTGTGTAATATTGTCATTTAATTTCCTCATTCCTCTTTTCTTGATGTATTGCTTACTCAAGACCATATGGAATGCTGGAGCTCAGGAACTTTCTGAATGACTTCTACTTGCGTATAAAAAAACAGGTCACAGCTTCCAGGGGAAGAGTATGTCTTTTTCTCCCCTACTTCATTTATCTTACACATTTTATGGCATTTTATTAATAGCATACTGCCTTTAGAAGTCGCCTTCATAAATATGCTCTTTGGTGCTCATCTTACCCTGTATCAAAAAAAGATAAATATGTCTATCAAAAGCTGTCTGCTGAGACCAATCATATATCTTCTGATTCTTATGCCTCCAGCAAAAAGTCTGTAAGATGACACCACCTCATCTACAGTTCATCATTCCAGTGACTGCATTTTGGTTCTTCAGCTCTGTGATGGCTCCTTGACACCCCCCATGATAAAGATACTTCATTATTGCTTCATTAGAGCACCAGAATTCCATTAAGAGTACCAACCAACTATAAGTTGCTGGATTTTAAGCTTTGCCTGTCTTCTGTTGCTATCATGCTGTTGAGCAATTCACACATGTATGTTTTCTGCTTCAGTAAAGACCACATTAGCAAGCAGCTTATTAGGGCAACTGGCATGTTATGAATGAAAATCTTATCCCAGAAGACCTTTAGAGACAGTAGTTCATCATTGCCTTGGTGCCTGTCTTACAGTTGTACCCTGCGGCACACCCAAGCTGGTTAGACAGTGAAGAGGTTTTATACAAAGAGTAAGATTCCAGAAGAAACGAAAATTCAGTCCCCTTTGTCTTTATCTGTGAGGTATCATAACACTGCCAGGTAGATTGTTAAGATTCATCAGAAGTGAGAAAACGATTCTTGCTGAACAGTGATTCCAGTACTGGATGAAACCAGGCATTCCACAGACCTGGACTGTCTTTCTCTTCCTCTGTACCAAAGCGTTTGCACTGACCATTCACATCACCAGCTCCTTACTTACCAGTACCAGTATTTTCTTCTGCCTCAGTGTGGTTTCTTAGTCACAGTGATGTCTTCTTCCTTACGAGCAATCTAGTACCTCTTGGTTTCACATCTGGTATCATAATTCTGAAGTGTGACTTCTGCTATGAATAGTGTGTATCTCTTCCGGAAGTTGTCTTCCTTTTTGGTATAACCCTATTCACACGTGAGGTTGGCCAATATATTATACACATTTCCATATGTATTACACATAGTTTTGTATACAGTAATATACACATTATACCACATTCTTAGGGAATTTGGTCACTACACATCAGGTAAGCATTCTGTAGTGGAAGCTAGTTTAATAAGTATTTTTAAATATCCCTAAAATTTGAGCAGTAGCTTGCAGAATTGAGTAGTCCTGTTGGCACCCAAATCCAAAAAAATCTCAAAATTGTTGGGATTTTTTTTTTTTCTTTTTGTCCATTATCATAGCAAAGCATTACTTGCCCATATGGCTTTGGAGGTTTTGTGTTTGGTTTTGGCTATGGAAAAGACACTAGTTTAAAATCTCCCTCTTCTGGAGAGCCCCTACAACTGCAACTAACTTCGCTTGAAAGTGTGCTCTTCAAACTCATTCTTCAGAACTCAGTAATTTGACAGCAACTCTTCATTATTTATTGGAGGCACTTTCATCTGTTAATACTTTCATACTGAATTACTGGAGTACATGACATTCTATTCAGAACGTTATTAGGGCTGTTTATGAAAGATTTTATGTTTTATTCCTGTGTGTGCAAAAAAATGGAGACATGGAAATTTCTGCAGTTACTGGTTCAGCTGTTACTATAATGAAATCTGAGCTCTGCTCTTGATTTATCCTAGTCTCTTAATGAAATATTTTCCCATTCTTTGTTCTGTGTACCAAAGATATTTTTCATAATTCCTGCAGTAAATTAGGCTTTTACAGTACAATGGATAATATTATTTTCTTAAACCAATATTGTTCCAGTGAAACCAAATCAGGATTGCACTGGTGTGAGTGATTTCGCAGATGTTCTTCCTTTTTTTTGTCCTTCCTGAAGTGCATGTATAAATGGAATAATTTTACTAATGAAAACTGCTCTTTAGCATGCAGAACAGGCTAAGTACAACCCCAACATCCTGTTAACCATGCCTTAGTCCTGTTTTCATCTTCAGCTAGGTACGTAACTTGTTGGTGGCCTCCCTGCTGACACTGCTCTTACAGTTAACTACTGGCAGATGTGGTGTGCATTATGTGGGCGCTTGTTTACTTGTAGGTGGACTAAAGATGCAATTGAATACAGGCCAGTAAACAACATCCAAATCGTAAATTATTGTTACTGCCAATAAGCATTGGCTATGGACCAGTGACCTGCTAGCGAACACTTCCAGTCTTATATGCAGTTGCCCAAGTGATTTAGTAATTAATTTGTGAGCCTGTGGGGTTTTTTTGTTTTTGTATGTAGCATTAGCATATACATGACTTGGGATCAACCATGATCATTGTATGAATGTGTATATGTGCTAAGGTACATATGTACTATGATAGAGGTTGCAAGCATTTTTTTCTGTTAAATGTAGTGATATGTGAGTTAATTCTTTTATGATTCAGAGAAACTTAGGTTTTATTGAAAGGCCTGCTCAAGTTTTTTTTCACAGATCTCAGGTTTTTTGGATCACATCCATTGCTGTTCTGTGAGTCTCCTATCTCATAATGGTAAAGAAAATAATATAAACTGCCTCATGGAGACAAAGTTCATTTAGGGGCTGTTTCTCAGCTTGAGTTGACTTTCCTGATATTTAGTAATTAGAATCCAATAATTAACAGAATGCCAGCTGGTAGATAATGATTCTAGCTACTAGATAAATGCTTAAATGTATGCTTTGAGGTGTCAGAAACCATACTGTTCATAAAAGGGAACTCATTTAAGTCCAATATTTTGCTCTTCTCATTCATATGTGTTGATGCTTTTATCTCTTAGAGAAGAGAAATCATCTCTTATTCCTTAGAGAAGATTTAGGTGAGGAGGTAGTATGCATCCATGTGAATAAATGAGAATGAGTGTTAACTTCACATGTATTCCTTTTATGGCTTTTATTAATAATTTATTTTACACAAAATAAAATAATGCTTGCTATTTCACATAGCCCTTTACACCATACCTGAATTCTATGCATTAATCAAAACTTCCATCTAGCACTCAGCAACTATAACAACACACTATGTGGATACCTAGAAGCACAGATTTTAGCTTTAATAAAATAATTTCATATTAAAATGTTTGCTTCTGTTTTCTGCTTTTCTTTCTCTTCCAGATTTTTCAGTCCTCCTAAAGCTTTTCAGATGCTCTGTTCTATAATTGGGTTATATTGCTTAAATTGATTTCTGTATTACATAATACAGATGTATACTAGTGAACAGGATTTCATAGGTTGCCTACAGTGTATTGAAATTAATTCTTTGTGTGCTAATTATATCATTTCCTCCCAGCTATTATGAAAGGAGCAAACAGCATAAAATGCGTATTTGTATGTAGAATTAGAAAATATAATTGAAGTGCATTTGATATCTGCGATATTTGTTTTTACGATTGATTTTACACAGTAACGTGTGTACATGTATATAACGTGAGTCCTTTTGTTGTGAATTGACCATCAAAGTTAATCTTCTTCACCTTGAAAGCTATGTTTCCATCTTCTTCACCAGCTTGTTTTTAGGTCTTCATGATGCCATGTTCTGTTTGATCTGTCTGGTTCCACTCTGCATTGCAGCCATCCAGATCCTGGCATGGGCTCAGCATTCAATCCGGAATAGTCATGTAACAGCTGTACACTAAATTTGTAACAGTTGGTTCGTAAATCAGACAGTATGTTCTAAATGTGAAAAAGCAAAATTGCATTAAATGGACTATTAGACCAAACACACTTTGAGCCATTTCAGTGAAGATGCATTCTTCAGCCTATGAAGACTATAACACAGATCACATTAAGCCTTACTGCTGAGCCTGCACAGAGATTTTTCTAGTTCAGTTGTTTTTCTTTAATGGGATTTATCCTTAATTACTAAATAAAGCCTTTTCTGGCATATACTGGTCACTGTTAACTCCTTTGAAGAATGGAGATCAGTTAAAGCAATCCTAGCCCAGCACCTGGAATTCAAGGGAACTGCATTTTCTTCAGCTTCCTGAAAGATGGTGGATTAATTCTGCCATACTGATAGAATGGCAGATCTCTGAAGTTTATCTGGAACCTGGCAGATACCCCTCACAGATGGCAAAGAGATGAAGAAAAAAATTTAGATGGTGTGTAGCTGACCATTGTCAAGGCAAATCTGATAACTACCACAGGAAGAGCCAAGAGTAGTTAACTACCCCATAAAAGTCTGTGTAAGGCTAAAGAAGAAAAAGATGAAAATGCTATTCAGAAAAAGCTCCATACATCTTCACTGGCTTTCCGAGTGTCTCTAGTTGTGGTAGGCAGATGCAGTTTTCTGGGTTTAAAAGAGAAGATTATTTTGAAGGCACCGTATTGTTAGTACTTCATACTGAATGTCATTGTGGTAAGGAAAACATTAGTGTGTGGATATAGTGGTGTTCAGTTAGCTGGACAACTCTAAGCATACTGAATCAAACTCTACCTACTTAGTAATGTGACACTGGCAAATTCACTTGGTGTGCTGACAGTTTAAGTTAATTAATTTCTGATTAATTATTGCTAATGTCTTTTCAGTTACGCTTTAAAATGGATCCTGTGATTTTTATAAAAGTTTATTTTGACAGAATTTCAGGACCATTGAATCCTCTTTTTTATTTCACACAGATTGGAATGATAAGTTATTATGTTTTTTCCTCCAGTATATCCAGCATATAATTTTGTAATGATAGATAGCTAAGTATAAAATAATAATTTCATTTTTGTTCTTTGACTTGCCTGGGCAAACAATTTTAGAAGCACCTTTCTTACAAAGTGCCAGTCAGTTGAAAGTACAAGATGCATTGTATGTATCCTGATTTTGAAGTGCTAAGCCAGCTTATTTCTAAGGCTTTACATTTATTGTGATAGGTAACTTGAATAGAAGGGAGTGTAAGAGTGCATTTTGGTAGACACCAGTATAATCTAATGAAGAGGTCTGAGACTGGAAATATCAGTGTTGAAAAAAGTATTTTGTGCCTTTGTTTTTACGTTTGCAGCATAGAAACAATGTTGTTTCCTTGCCTTTTTTGAAGTGCAAAGTGCTTTCAAGCTGACGAGTAAAAAAGTAGGATAGCATTTTTAAATATTTAGATATTCCAAATGAACACTTTGATAGGAATATGAAAATTTAAGTTAAAATGTAAGATGGCAGAAGTATGATGGTGTTTTAAGTTGCATTATCGGGTGTTTATCTCTGTCTTGTCACAGATACCATTATTCATTTGCATTGTATGTGCTAATAGCATTATGTACACATTCTAGCATCACTTGTATTTACAAATCTAAAGCATATTTACACAAATACAAGAGCAGATAGACATAGATTGTGTGCTTAGATTCTGAATTTTAAAAGACCTACTGCACTCTGTATATGAATTTTGTGCTTGAAAAGCAGGAGGAGCAAAAGCCCAAGGAATCTTTGATTCATTCTATGAAACAGTCTTCTCCCTGATAATTCCTTTGAAATGGTGATGGTAATAAAATAGTTTTCTTTTTCTTTACTGCTTCTGTATTTCCTGAATTTCCTATGTTCATCCCATCCTCATAGAATATACATTTTGATAGGTGAAAATATTATTGTTCCACAAATCGGGTTTCTTAGATTACTTTGTTACTTAGTTCTAATATTAAATTATTAGAACATAGTGTACAACTGGGAGAGTGCTGTGCTATACAACAGGAAAACTAGTAAGTGGTACAAAGAGTCAAAATTATACCAAAAATTCTTTTAAATTGTCAGAATTATTATTTTTTTTTAAAAACGTTTGGCAAAGATACCATTTTATTTGCTGAAACAAGAAAGGAGTAAGGGATGATATGACTGCAGGCACAGTTTGAATAGCCTCTATAAACTTCTGCATCTTTAAGGAAAAGAAAATAGTGGAAGATTTCTAAGCATGACAGCCTTAAGATATGAGAGATTAACTGTGTGGAATAAACTAGTTTAGAAAACAAATCTGAGAAATACAGAACAAATTATTTAATATATAAAATATTAATAATTTTTCAAATATATTATCTATTATTCTGCCATTTGTCTGTCCTATTTCTCTTGCTATAAGGGCAGGAAAAAAGTGTCTTTCATCACACCAATAGTCAATCCAGAAGAGGACTGGAAAACAGCTTTAAATTCCAGCAGTAGTCTTATTACAAGAATAGAAGGTTGACAGCATGTTATGATTGATGTCACTTACTCTCCATTTCTCTGTCGCACACTAAACTTTGTTATCCTCTGCTAAACCTACATGATTGTTTTTGGCCATGAATCAAGTACAGGATGATCAAAGGCAAAAGTTCAGTGTCCAGCAACAGCTGGTTTGTCTGCTTTCTCTCCTTATTAGCTAACAGTATCTGAGTTTGAAGTCCTGCTGCTGGAAAAATGCCCCAATTTAATCTTGATAATTTAAGAGTGTCTAGAATAGTCTTGTAACTGATAAAGAGGATTTAAATGTGTATAATATAAAATATGAAATGCTGTGATAACTTCAGAGAATTAGAAATTTGATGTTTAAATCCCATTCTTGGAGTTCCTCTATAAATTCTGAGAGTTTGGATCTTAATACACCAATTTATTTTTTTCTAGTTGAAAATCTATAGATAAAAGTGTCTTTTAGATTTAAAAGGATATTATCTAATAGACGCCATAGAATGCTAGTCTAATATAGCAGTAATACAGTATATGACTAGTGGTAGTGATATTATCTAACAGACACCATAGAATGCTAGTCTAATATAGCAGTAATACAGTATATGACTAGTGATAGAATAAAAACACTGAATAAATGACAATAGAAACATATTTAATTTTAAGTAAGAAAAAATTAGATTTATGTTTTGTGGCACTTACAGGCCTCTGCTCTGTTTTGTACAAAATGACCTTCCCAGTCTCCTGCTGTGCTGTGATTTTGGAACTGCTCAGTAATTCATGAATATACTATGTTGACATGGCTAGTAGGATGTTTACATTTGAATATGGTTGTGCAGCCTAATGGGCGCTGTCAGGAAAGACAAGCAGGAAGGGAAGGAATAGTTAAGATAAGCCACATTTCCACAATACTTCTGCACTCTTTCTTATAAAATTAAGCCAGCTCAGGCAAAAGCTCAGTAGAACATGCAGTCAAAAGAATTCTAGCTGCTTTTGTAAAGGAACATACAATAGACTGGGGGAGTTTTCTTACAGAACTGGACAGACCCACAACTGGGTTTCCTGGGTTACCCTTGTGGGAGAGGATTTTAGATAGCTGTCTACATTTGTTTATCTTAAAGACCTTTTTCATAATCACTTTCTTACTATAGTTTAAATAATAGATGGGAAAGTTGTTCTATTGCTGAACTTGATCAGGAAAATTGCAGATTTACATCTTAGAATACATGAGGCTGTGTAGCCAGCCCTGTCACTGTGAGTCCTGCTCCAGAAGACCAGGCTCCTTGTGCTCACCACAACTCAAAGGGTCTATTAAAACCTTTGGGTATGTTTGGGACCTTTTTGGACTGTAAGTATTCAGTTGATTAAGGAATTTTCCCTCAAGACAAAAAAGAAACACTAACTAAATAGTTGCAGAGAAAGTAGAAACAAAGTGCATCCTTTTTTTTCTGTAAATACTCTCCCAGCACACCAATTGCTTTGAATGCCATACGCACACGCTCACAAACAAATAATTTTCTGAGATTGTCCAGCAATTGGCTACAATTCTACCAGCCTGTATGCAAATGACAGTACATAAGAATTATTACCTAAATATGCATGAATAGTGTGTTCTTTATAGCCTGTCAAGAGAAAAATATGCTTCGTATACAGCTACCATAGCAGAATATTAATGACAAATGCAGCAGTGGGTAGGAACTTTGGAAAATCTCATTAAAACATACCCTGGTTGTATAACTACAATGCAAAGACAAAAGCTAGCATATTTCTTAATTTATTTGGTGTGTAATTCATTATCTGTATTTTGCATGTGATAAAATTAAGCTGTGTTTCCCTGTGAACAACATGTAACTAACCTGAAGCAATTTTATTTATTGGTTTACACACTGTGCACAGTGTGTAAGACGTAACAGATGTCTGTTTAAAAAGCAGCAAATTTAGCTTTTGTAAGTTTGGATTTTGATTACAAAGTTGTTTTATTCCTTGAGGAAAAAAAAACCCCTTAATCTGTCTTTACAAACAGGAACATACATTGAAAGCAGAAAAATCCCAAACCAAATAAAAAGAAATAGACTAAAATGCATCTTAGCCTATCTAGCTAGTGGAGAGAAAAAATCTTCATGCAGAAAACTGTCTAAAGCTCTTATGTCAGAAACTTTTGCCGAGGAAGTTAATCATCAGGGAAAATAAACTAAACAAAAAATTCTCTGGCAATATTCTGTTACTGCTCCAGTTTTGCTGATTTCCCAGGATAATCACATCCAAGGTTGGATGCTAATAGTGCTCGATCAAAGGATCTTCTGATAGAAGAAGCCAGGATCAGTGACATGGTTTAGTGGTGGTCTTGGCAGTCCCAGATATGGTTGGACTTGCTGATCTTAAAGGTCTTTTCCAACCTAGTTGATTCTGTGATCCCATAGTGGTCTGACTTCCAGTGTCATCCTTACCAGGAAATTAAGGGGCTCAACTCCAGCCTTTAAAATCTGATCAAAAGGAAAGATACCAATTGCTTGTGGTTGTTAAGAAACATTTTTTAGGGATTAGAGATGATAGCCCTGATACCATACTCCGCTGGAATTTGATTAATGAGATAGACTTTGCCTAGGTTTTCTTCTAGTTTCAATGGTATACAGATTTCCTCACTTCTTATGCTATTACCACCAACAACCTGTGTTTCTGAGAGCATGAGAACAGTGGTGCCTCACCTAAACCCACAGTGACTATCGCTTTTGTTCTAGCAAAGGCACCTGCTGCAGTGCGAAAAAACAAAACATGTTTATCCATATTGACTTGTCCCACTTTCTCCATAGGGTCCCAGTTGCATCAAGGATGCATTTTTATCCACCGGTCTCCACCATGCCCCACTGCATCCCCATGCATAGAAACAGGGTGCAGGAGTCTCTCAAGTTCTTGTTCTCTTGCCTACACAACAACTTCTCCCTCTACATGCACATCCCAGCATCCAGAAAAAAGTTCCTGGATTGAGGGCCTGCAGATCCTACTTTGCAGTGACCCGTGCTTGTACTGCAGAGACCAGGCTGTGAGTTTTGTGCAAACACCTTTATAAAACAAAATGTTGCGCAAGTTCCACGTAAGCATAAAGTTTACCCTGAGCCACTTCAAAATAGTTATTTAGATGGAAAACTGGGATGTCTGAGGACATTTGAGTTTCATGTATCAAGCAGTTGTGGCCTTCCATCTGAAAACATAAGTTCTTTTTGAAGAGCAAACCCTGTAATAACGTGATTAATCTTTAAACGGTTGCGGTTTGGGGTTTTTTTAAGCAATCTCATCACCTCCATGCTAATCGACCTCACAATTCCTCTATACAGGAAGAACCTGGAGCTGATAAGCCAAGCACAGCTTTGCGTGAAGCCCCACTTCCATCTTTCAGCATTTACTGCTGTGGCAGCCAAGCACAGAACTCAGCCCCGAGGTCTGAATCTTAATTAACAACAGTTGGTTCTAGTTCCAGGGACTCCTCACGGCAGTACCCACTCACCCCGCGGCTGCCTACTAAGGTCCGGCCCGCTGCGCCTGAGGCTCTCGCCCCTCACCAAGGCCGCTCTGCGCACGCGCAGGCCCGGGTGACAGGGAGGTGCCAAGCACGTGAGCTCCTGAGGGAGGCGGCGCGAGCCCCTCGCGGCGGGAAGCGGGTCTCCCGCCGCCGGTGACCGGTGCATGGGGAAGGGGCGGCGGGAAGGGGCCGGGCCGTGCCCGGCCGTGCCCTGCCCTGCCCGGCCCGGCCCTGCCCTGCCCTGCCCTGCCCTGGGTTGAACGCAGCGCGCCACGGCCCCGCCCGCACTGTGATTGGCGAGAGAAAGGGAGGGAGCGGGTGCGCGCCAGGCTGCGGCGTGTCGCAGCGAAGGCGTCCGGCTGGCCCCTTCTGCCGCGGCGCCGCGCGTTCCGGCCTGAGCGTGTGTGCGGGCCCCGGAGCGGAGCCGAGCTGGGCTGGCTGTGTGCTGGCGGCGCCGCTGCTGCCATGGAAAGGGGAGGCGGTGGCAGCGGGTGATTCCGCGCCCCTTCCCCGATGAAACGGTGGCTGATCTGGCTGGGCTGCTACACCCTGTTCCTGTGGGTGCTGAGGAGGAAGATGTGGACTGGCCCTGCCAGGTACCTGAGGAGCCCTTTATCGAGGTCCATCTACGTGAATATGATGGGCAGCCACAGCCACCCAGCCCCGGGCGCCAGAGAGAACCACCAGGTAGAGCCCCAAGGCAGCTGTCCTTCCCTTCCCGCGTCTCCCCCTTTCCCCGTTCCTGGCGGGGCTGGGAGGGGGGCTCTCGGGCGGGCACGGCGGCCTCCCCTCACCCTCCCCGGGAGCTCCGCCGGGGACAGCGGGCGGGGGGTGTGTGTGTGTGGGAAGTCGTTGTCCTCTGGGGCGTCCTGAGGTACCGTCCGCCTCGGGAGCGGGG
>WYDI02006187.1:2841-40375 GCA_009867235.2 Psittacus erithacus | reverse complement strand
GGAGCGGGGTACCCTGGTGCAGGCTGAGGGGGCACCGGGCCGGGCAGCGCCAGACAAAGAGAGGGAACAGCTCGGTCCTGCCGGTGGGAAAGTTGACGTGTGAATTGCGCCCGGGAGCCTGCCGCGAGGAAAGGCGAGGTGCTGGTGCTGGAGCTGCTGTGGGCTGGGGTGTTCGCCGCGGGGGTTCTTCGGAGCCCGGTGGTAACGGCAGGGCGGGGAGCCAGCGCCTCGTCTCCTTACTCAGGTGAGGCGTCGGGTTGAGTGTAAGGGCTGCCTCTGAGACATGTAAACCGCCTGCCAGGTGGGCTCTGTGATTGCACTTGGGTGAAGTTTGCAGGTGGTGTTGAATGGGGTGGGTTTGTAATCACAGAGACGCTTTTAATTAATACTAGAAGAAAATAGGAAAAAGTGAGCAAGTGGGAAACTGTGAAGCTCACGGAGGTCTTGGAACAGTAGTAGATGGCAAGCTGGAAATGAGTTTGCAATGTGATATGACTGCAATAAAAGGTTAGTGTTATACTTGGGCAGTACAGGCACGTGGATCAGTACTTTGTGGGAAATGAGAGGCTATACCCTTGCAGTGCAATGGCTATGTGATATAATTGCATTTGGAATATGTTCAGACCTGCACTGCATTTTACTAAAGTGCTGCTGAAAATCTGGCAGGAATTCAGAATGGCTAATAAAAACTCTTAGTGTTGAAGGGATATGCTAACTTATTCTAAGTAAAATATGCAGAGCTGAGCTAATGAAGGTGATGTAGCATAAATACTTGAAGACTGCTGTCTACGGTAGAATATAATTATGCACTGTAATTCTTCAAGCTGATCTGTTACTGAAGCTTCTTTAGTGCTCTGGGTGAGCGCTGACACCCAGAATCTTGCTATGGAGTGAATGTATTATTGAGGTTTAATGAATATGGTCTGTGGTTTGGATCACTCAGTACATAAGTACAAAGAGAAGCAGAATTCGGATTTACAGAAAAAACTTCCTTCTGGTGAACAAAGAAAATCTGAAAGTCTTTTGTGTTGTGAAAAACTGTACTAGAAGGACAAAGCCAAGGAAATGTGTTATGGAGATGATTATGTCATCCACTGGTAGATAGTCTGCATTGAATAATTTGAATTTCTCATTTATTGGACCTAGATTTTAAACATAAAGTATGGATTATTTAGAAGTTTAATAAGATTTATGATTACAGAGTTTGTGGGGTTACTCATAAGTAAGGATTGCATGTTGAGGCCCCAGGTACTTTGACTGCAGTTTTACTAACTTCATTAGTTTTACATGAGTTATCTAAAAGAATGTTTTCTTCCTTTCACTAATACTAGGCAAGAGTTGTTGGTAATTATCATTTTTATTGTAACAAAGGTCTTAATCTATATTTTCAGGTTTTTGGGATATAGTTTTTCTGCTGTCGTGCAACAAGAGATTGATTCCTGTCATGAAACTTGTGTCCTGAAAAGGGCTCTTCATGTATTGTGCATGAAGGAAAACAAAAGCAGTTTCTGTTCTGAGAAAGTGATTCCAGAATAAAGGTGGTTTTGACCAATTTTGTCATTTAAAGTTTGGATTGGTTTTATCCTGTGTTGCCTTTGGTTTGTTTTGATTGGGGGTTTTTGGGGGGTTTTGTTGGTTTGGGGTTTTTTTTTCCCCTTTTTATCATTTGCATTTCTAGTATTTACTAGTGTTATCTAGGTAGTTGCCAATAAACCCAATAATCTTGCCAATGGCAAGATTAACCATGTGGAAGAAATGAGAGGAGGTCTATGAACAATGCCTAATTTCTGGAAACAAGTTTCTCTTCTCACAATTGTTACCATCATCTTTCTCCCAATAGTTATGTCAATATATATCAATATGTAGAAGTCTTAAAGACAAGAATTGTAGGACTGTTGATTTCCATAGCCAGATGCTGGAACTGCAGGTGACAGTTCAGTGCAGAACCAAGGTATATGAGTTCAGGTACAGTGTGTATGGCATCATATTGCTTATGGAACAAAGCCTGTGTTTCCCAAAGCTTCGATAGTTGGATACATTTTTTCTGGATTGAAAAAGGCAGCACATGGAAAAAGGCATCTGAGCTACTCTAGACATATCCAGTCTGGATAAATGAACACACAGCCCAGCCTGCTCCTTGGGTTTGTTCACTTCTGCCAGGCTCCTGAAATTGGCTTCTGAAGATGGATGGACAAAGTACACAGGCTGCTGCTTTAGTAGTTTTTCATGAATCACTAGGGATTCCTTTTGGGAATCACTGGACTATGCTGATTCATTTAACTAGCACTAGGCTGCAGTGAGAAAAGACCTAAAGTGGTAAATCGGTAGTCTCGGGGCTCTCTGTGCCATGCTCCATCATGTGGCACAAACTTGCTCAAGATCTGGTTTTTAGAGGAAAGAATCATTTCTGCTGCCTGCAAGTGTGTTTGAAAGTACAGTTAAGAGCCTGATTCTGCTGGAAATGTACCCATTACACAAGTGGTTTTCAGAGTAAACCTAAGCAGGCTTATATTTGCTCCTTGGCTGAAGGCTTCTGACATCCCTTGCTGCTTTGGGTCAGTGTTTGATGGAACCCCTGTTTATGAATCTGGCATAATGATTTTGGTGCAGCTGTCTGCTCCCCTCTGCTTGCTGGCACTATTATTGTGAAGCAGTAGGATGCTGGAATAAAGAATCTTGTCCCATTATTATTTATTTTACAGCAGAGACTGGAAGTCTCATTGTGTTGAACGCTGTGTAAACATGCATTAAGTGACTGTTCCCCTCCCAACAGGGTACAACAGATATAAAGGGACCAGGATATGAGTGCATCTTTTGCATTATATGGCTATAGATGCAATCTTAGATGTTAAAACATTGGGGAATTACCCCAGTTGACTGTTTGCTGTCCTTCCACATGCATTTTTACAAGATTCTGTTAAAACTTTCAATCTCTCTTTAAGATACTTATAACTCCCTATCTGCACAATAAACACATGCAGCCAGATTAAGGAACATTATTGCAAGTATGGGGGAGATAAAAGAGTGTTAGCTGGGGGGAATAACTCTTGATATTAGAAAATAGACACAATGACATTAGCAATTCTTATAGCAGGGCTGACAATAACTGCATAAGTGTAGGAGAGTGAAAAATAAGAGCAACTTTCTGAATTAAAATTACATTTAAAACTTTTTTTTTGTAACTTCCGCGTGTTGAGCCGAGGGTTTTTTAGCTTGGCATTGCACCCTAGCAATGAATAACCTTTTGAAGTTTATTGTCAGTGCTGACATTCCAGAATGCTGCAGCCTTACAGATATTTGCTGGAGGTCCAGAAGGTGGCCATGAGGGTCCTAAAATTTCAGGATTTATGTTTGCCTTGTTTTGCACAGGGTTTTTTTTTCTGCATATAAGTAATGTAAAACAGCTTTTAAAGGAGTTCAGATATGCCTTACATGGGGATAGTAAAATAATAGAATATTTTACATTTTATTACTTTCCCAAATAGAAAATCATTGACCCATTTTACCTTGGGCTTTAGATTTTACCAATATAAAGTGTAGGTACTGATGAATTCCTAGATGTGGGAACCTGCTCCTATTTTTTAGTAGAGATGCTGGGAAGCAGCAGGTCATAGACATAATGACCTGCCCTTTGGTAGTGGTAAGTGAAGAAACATAGTTCAGCACACAGGCAAGCTCTGGTCAAAAGTATTGATTGGATTCTTTATCTCCTTTCCTGGAAAAATACTGCAAATGCACTTGCTGATTGGGTTTCAGGGGATGCCTAGGGAAAAGGTGAGAATGAGTTGGAAGATAGAAAATAATGTTATCCCACTTAATGCTATTTTGTCAGTGTGATGCTGTTGCATAGAGGACCTGTGTTTGCTTCCTGGGGAATTTACTTTGTAGAATTCCTCGAAGTGCAGAATAATAATTAAGACAAAAATTAAAAGCATTATTTCTTAGAAAGCAATTGGTCCTTACTTGATTACAGTTCAAATCCAAGTGAAATTAATCCTGAATCTTGTTGAAAAGTCTGTAGGAAAACCTCAGGTTTTATATTTACAAAAAACGATAACAGCCTTCTGTGTATTCAGTTTGTTTTAACTATTTCTGGCTTTATATTGCTGAATTTTTTAATGATCCTTTATTTCTTTCTCTAGTGGTATGTCTGCAACACAGAACAGTTGTCTGAATCCCTTCAGCCTATTTTTGTCCAGAGTTACCTTGACCAAGGAACACAAATCTTCCTAAACAACAGCATTGAGAAATCAGGCTGGCTGTTTATCCAGCTCTATCACTCTTTTGTGTCCTCAATTTTTAGCCTCTTTATGTCTAGAACATCTATCAATGGGTAAGTGGAAAGTCAATCTTGGATAAAATAAATACAGTTTGGATTTAGAGTTTTCAAGTGTTCAGCCATACCCCTTGGTCTGTCAGCTTTTCTTAAATTTGTAGTTTTCCCTTTGCTAGTCTAAAAGATCTCAAATGCCCTACTGTGCTCTTTGTGCCCAGCCCTCTTAACTGAAGAACACCATTTCCTGTATGGGGGGACAGAGGAGCTAATTGCAATTAATAAGAGACAGTTGAAGAACTCTAATTGTATTTTATAACAATCATATTAATTTCCTTCTGAATAAGAGAGCGTTCTCTTTGTGTCTCTTCCCTCTGTTTTCTCCCTGCCCCAATCATGCCCTTTACCTACAGACATATCTTTATGTTATTGTTGTGATTGTCCTTCTTGAAGGTGACTGTACCCAGTCAGTTCTGTATTGCATCTAAAACTATTTCTACCATAGAGTGTGTTCACACCCGCTGCACACATGGGCAGATCTCTAAAGAGTGCAGAAGTATGACACGGTTTAGTGTGTGGTGTCCCTGTCCATGGCAGGGGGATTGGAACTAGACGACCTTAAGGTCCTTTCCAACCCTAACTATTCTATGATTCTGTGAAGTTGGCAGAGTGTTGTCTGGTAACATGAATTTGGAACAGAATTCTGTCTTGCTCTGTAAAACTTAATTTCATCTCCATTTGTCTGTTAGCTGTTCTTGAAGAGGTAATTTCTGACACAGCATGTTTGACTGGTGAAACATTAGGAATGCAGGGAAGTAGTTTATAAAACACTGTTTTCCAGGTCTTACTGCATCCCCCTCTTGTGTGGCTACAGGAGGTGGTAGCAGATTGCAGGGACTTTAGTATTTTTTTCCAAAAGAGTCAGTGCCTCGTTTTGCTCATGTCACCCTATTCAGACATATTTTTAACAGCTTATCAGTTTTGACCTTATGAAGAATGCGTTTTGTTACGTCTCCCTGATTTTTCCACCATCCCCACCTCTGCATCTAATACATGCTTCTGTACAGTCTGAGGAGAGTAGCTGCCTACCAAGGCTAGAAAAATAATCTTTTCCCTTATTTTCTAACCAGATGACTTGATGAGCTTCCCTGTGGTGTTCTTAGTTACTTGTAGCTTTATATAAAGGTTTCTTTGGTCTCCTCTTCTTCCTTTCTCTTCGTCTTTTTTTTTCTTTTTTTTTTTCCTTTTTTTTCAAAGGCCCTCCAGTGCTTTGAATACCACCTCATCGTGCTGTTAGGAATAATAGCTATGAGCCAATTACCAGTGTGGACTGACATAAGTGTACTGCAAGGGGACTCTACTTAAATTGTCTGTGTTCTGTTTACTTTTATACATTTATTATCCTGCTTTAGTTTCTTCCGTATGACTTTGTATACTTTATCCTTTTTGTTTGTTTCTTTGTGCTTTAGTACAGTCAGTCTTTCCTTGGTCTCCTCCTTTTCATGTATTTTTATTGTCTGATTATTTTTATCTTTGTTTACCATTTTTTTCCCCCTTGGACATGAAAGATTTCAGTTCACTGTCTTTGTTTAACCTGCTATCCAATGTATTTATCTACTTTCAGACTATTACTGACCAGTTCTTTTTCCTCTGCTTGTTCTCCTAACTGTTTCATCTTCTGAATTCTGTTACAGCAGCTGAAATCTGTCACTGTGTAGTCTTCAAACAGTTACAGGCGGGTATGTCATTGACTTGATCCATGAGGAATCCAACTGTCACCTCTACCCAATTCCTTAATGAGTTCCGCATTTTCTATTCCACAGCTCTTCATGTTGAATGCAGGATCTGCAGACAGCAGCAAAAGCCATTGTAACACACAATTAAAAAAAAAAAATCCCTTTTGTTACCCCAGCAGCGTTAGCTCCATCCCTTCTTTAAATGTTTCCTGGCTTCTCTCCTAGTTCCATATACTATTCCTCATTCATTATGCCCACTTCTGTGTTGCAGCCATTTTATTTCCTCTGTTATTTCATTTTTTATTATTATTATTTTCCTGAGGTGGGTGGCAGACATCTAAATCTGCAAACATGACAAATAAGGTCCAGCCTTTATCTTTTTCACTCTTTCTCCCCTCCTCCTTTTTTTCCTTTTCTTTTTCTAATGTGATCATTTTCTCGAGCTGCACCCTGTGAACTCTTCCTCACCTAATCAAATTCCTTCTGAAGTCTTAACCACTGTAACTGCATGTGGCTGTGCATTTGATCTCTGACAAGTGCAAGGCAAGTTGAACTGGATTTCGAATTTATCTGAGCAGTGACCTTGCCTACTATGTATGTAACTGGTTGCTGCCAAAGCACATTCTAAATTACTTCATTGTTCTTCCTGTTAAAGTTCCTACAAAATGGGGCATTTCTTGTTTTTACATTTCAGGCTGCTAGGAAGGGGCTCAATGTTTGTGTTTTCTCCAGAACAATTTCAAAGACTGCTTAAAATAAATCCAGAATGGAAATCCCACAGGCTTCTTGATTTAGGGGCGGGGGATGGAGAAGTCACTAAAGTCATGAGTCCTCATTTTGAAGAAATCTATGCCACTGAACTGTCTGAAACTATGATATGGCAGCTTCAGAAGAAGAAATACAGGTATTGTACTGAATACTTCCTACGTGTTTTTTATCGGACATTACAGCAAAGTAATCTATTTGTAGTATTTAATGAATGTTCACTATTTTCAGTCAATTCCTGTGTTGCTTTATCCTTATGGAAAAGTTTGACCTGTACAAAAGCAGGAAGGCAAACACTTCTGATGTTCCTTCTTGCCAGTGCTTTTGTTACACAGAAGTTCCCTGGAATTACTAAAGACTATGATTCTAAGACAAAATAGGCAGCAACCATTTTGAAGTGTCTTCCTTCATAGCTTGCATAAATTGCTTTAATCAAGGGAGTCAGGAAGATGAAAATCAGCAAAGAGACTAACTGAACAGTCCAGAACTGAAAGAGGAAGACAGGTACTGCAGAGAAAACAAACAAAAGCTTTGATAATAGGGATACCTCGGTAATCTGTGTCTATCTAGTCCTAAAATGTAGGTATCTGTGTAAAGATCCTTTTATTCTTGCTCTGCTTAGCTCCTGCTGTTAGATGGAATAACATTTAGTAACTAAACCTTTGGCACTTTCAGAACTTTGTTCATGCATTCATCACAGCTCCTGCAGGTTCTTGCAGGCAGCAGATCCAGTCTTGTTAAGTAATGGCTAGTATTTCAGGCACTTTATCTCTAGACTTCAGCCCAAAAAATGAAGGAACTAAATTTCTTTTCTATAACCTGTCTTTTGAGTGGAATCATAATGGCTAATTTCCAGTCTGGGTTTTCACATTGGCAAAGCGGAGTGGATAGACTGCAGCAAGCCATTCATCATATTTCAACTTTGTTGTTTCTTAAGAAGTATCTTCAGTTTTATTCTAGGACAACACTTTTTTTTCTTCTAATACCTGAGGTTTTTGGTTTTGTCTCCTTTATTGCCTGGTGGTTATAAGGCAATACACAGGTTCTTATGGCTGGATATATAGCCATACCCGCTTTTGATTGTTGATTTAGTTTTCTTTTCTGAAAGGCCAGAAGCATCATATCTGCCTCTTCTCATTGCCTAAGTGGGTGACCTTACCTGCACTATAAACACATTCATAGGGAATTTTTGTCTTCAGTGGCTCTCTTTGAACTCAGCTTGTGTTTAACAGACTGCATCTCTTTCTCCTTGTAGAGTGCTTGGTATAAATGAATGGCAAAACACAGGATTTCAGTATGATGTCATCAGCTGTTTGAATTTGCTGGATCGCTGTGATCAACCACTGACTGTATTAAAAGATATTAGAAGTGTACTGGAGCCAACTAGAGGCAGAGTCATTCTAGCATTAGTTCTGCCGTTTCACCCATATGTGGAAAATGGTAAGTACGCAGTTTAACAGCTATTTAGGTAGAGAAAATATTTGTAGGTTACAGTATCCCAAATTAAATGTTTAATTGGCATGTTTGTATTTGATTTTTACAAATAACTTGTACGGTGCACATTCAGAAGTGAATCATAGATAAATAGGGCATATGATGTAAGCTGTTTTCTTAATTCCCCAGCATGCGTTGTTGACACCAACAAAAAGCTCAAATACTGAAGTCACATATCCTGTTCTGCAGGTTGCCACCTTTGAGCTGTGTCGAAGTGACATGGGAAAACAGATCTTTGATTAGGACCTTCTGCTGCTGTCACATAGGTCACCCCAGTTGTCTCTAGTGACCACCTAAGTAGAGCCGTCAGAACTGCCTGTAATGTTGGATAGAGCAGTTCAGGTCAAACTGTTTCAGATGAACTGCACCTAAAAATTCCCAGGGAGACCAAGTTCGCTTTCCAACCTGAGCTCCCAGAGTAAAATACAGACCCCTACTGATACAAAGTATCAAGCACTGTTTATGTTGTATCAGTAACTGAAATGTAAAATTCAGTGCCAAACCGCCATTATTTCCCCTACTTGCATTTTGAGGAAATACATGAGAGATTTTTGGGTTAATCTGTCCCTATGATTAAACTTCAAAAGAGATTGGAAACTCTTTTTTTACATGCCTATGATTGTGGATTCGTGTTGAGTCCCCCTAAAGCTGGTTTGAATTTGAGGAGGCTGGTGTTCATCAGTCATCATTGGGATATTGGTTGTCCTCGAGTTTAAGACTTGTCTGTGGATAGGCAGGTAGCTCCAGCAAATACACAACTGACAGCCTGAACATTCTGTCAATCAATGTGATGAAGTGTAATAAAAACTATTTTTTAAGTATAAAAAAATAATTCCCTCAGGTGAAGAATTGCTTAAAATACAGTGTTTGAGCAAATAATTTTGTAACTATTCTGAAAAGTAGCATGTCTTAAATGAGATAGGGGAGGTTGACTTACATGTCTGTACAGTATTTCAAGTATTTGGTTACAACTTATTGTTCCTATAATGCGGAACAATACAGCTTCCTCTTCTAAAAATTGCTTAAAGTTCCAAATAATAACAGCAGTGTCTTTCTAGTCTTTCATTGGCATACTGGAAGCAGAAATTGGAAAATTATTTGAGTGGCTTTTTTGTTTGTCTACCTTCAAAACTATGTGCCATTGTGTTTTGCATTCTCTATTGCACCTGACACCTGCTTTTCTGCATATTATTGGGTAACCATGTGACAGACCACATGAAACTTCTGGTTTAACAGGCAATAGATGAATTAAGGAAGAAACTAGTCTGAAGTCCACTTATGTCGCTTATCATCAATCTCCCACGAGGTACTGGGAGGAGAACAAAAATTTAAGTTTATAAATCCCAAGGGACTAGAAATCTGCTCTGTGATTCTTGAACTTGGTCATTCTTGTTGAAAGTTGAAATCTGTTGTAAGAAGTCTTGTAAACCTAAGTCATAAAAAAGTGGTGGGAACTTATAGGAGATTAGTCACTTTCCTTAAGGTAGTTTTGTTTCCTTAATATGTTCTGAAACTTAAAAGCGTACTCAGTTATTGTGTATTGCTATTACGGGTATGGACCCCATATAAACTTTAGACAATACAGATTAACACATACAAAAGCTACTGTTATTTCACTGAAGCTTTCCTACTCATCTATATAACTGTAGCCTAAAGAAATAGATTATGAACTGCTTGTCTTGATGATAATAAATTGATTTTGGAATTTCATTATTTTCATTTAGCTGTTCTAAAAGATGATGCATTTTAAAAAGTATTAGATACATACATATGCTTTATATTTAATAAAAATATATACTTGGAATATTCAAAGAGGAGAACATTTAATGGCTCAAGTAAGTTCTTGTAGAAGCTAATTAAAACCAGTTTGGACTTGCCTGAAGAAACCTCTGAATTTTAGAGGGGAAACAAATAGAGAAGGGATGAGGCAGGTAAGGTGTTTGCTCTGTGTATAGATCAGCTTCTAGAAATGGAGACAATTTTGATCAAAACAAGATATTTGGGTTATTGCATGTAATGTAGTGGGAGGGTGATTGTGGAAACTGTTTATGTGAATAACATAAAACTTGGTTTAAGAGAACAAAGCAAGGTGGAGGAGGAGATAAAATATATTTCTGTGCTTACTGTTTCTGGAATTACAGTGACACCTAGAGTCCAGACAAAGTAGCTTAATCATAAATTCTGGGGTTTTACAGAGTTTTATTTTCAACATTAAGGACAAAAAAAAGTGCACTTTTGTGCATGTCTAGATTTGGCAAGTAAGCTGGATGAATCATAAGGTATTAAGACTAGTCACATAAGATCATCTATTAATATATAACTTTGTATTTTTAATAGGTGTCCCATAGGGTCATAAAAAAATCCATTGTATGTCCTAATACAGACACCATATTTCTATAAAGGCAGTATTAGACAGTGTGTGAATAGACTGGTTTAAATTTCTCTTAAAATAAAAATGTCGGAGGCTCCATACTTCAGAAGTAATATACACTAGCTGCATGTGATTGTGAAATTTTCCGGTTGAACACATTAATTCTTTGTGATTGATTGACAGGAATAAGAAGAAAAAGGTGTATTTTTCCATCTTCCTTGCTACTAAATTGAGCTGTAAACAGTACTGTGCTAGGTGGACCCTTGTGTTGTCTCATTTGTCGGTTCTCATCTCACTGAAGTGAGAAATGCCATTTAATCTGTTAAACAAAGCTTTGCTTTATTTAAATGGTGATAAAAGATGCAGCTGTTCTTATGCAGGGAGAATGCCTGATACTATGAGATCTCTTGTTAAAGTGCTGAATTTGTGGATTAGCTACATAGTAACTGCTAAAAGAATAGGTATTTTTAAAAAATACACTCGGCGTACTACCTTGGCTAGCTCGTATACTTCTGTGTTCATGCTTGCCTCCATGTTGAACAGGCATGTAAAGGCAAAACTGTGCTTCAGGTAATCCTGACTTTGCCTGGTAGGAGTGGGAGCTGAGGATTGTCTGTCTCGCAAGTGATTTTTAATCACTTACTGCAGGAGCAACCTTCTCACCATGACCACTACTTTCCTTTCCTAAATAACTTGGGAAGAAGCTCCTATTCCAATTGAGCTTTGCTATGATATTACATGCATTTATATTGTCTATTATTTCTGCTTGCCTGTCTACAGAATACAGAGGTTTTGCTAGGTTTAAGCTGTTGTTAAGACTCAATAACTGTTGTTCTGTAGTTCTGTATATCTGTTCTTTAGATAACTATTACATCAACATGGCTGAAATCAAAATTTCACATGTGAAACAAGTTTATTTTCTGTTGCTGTCAATTATACATCTTTCACAAATGCTCAATTCACATGAAAGGAATACATGTAAACTTATGTAAGAAGAAAAAAAATAGAATTTAATCTAAACTGAGAAAGGAAACTCAGGAAGGTTAGCAGTTATCTTATGAAGATGAAGTCTTTTCCCATGGTTCTTATTTTTAAAGAATGGGAAATGGAAGTAAAATATAACATAAATGCACAATGCACTTGGGTTTGGTGACCTGTTTAGAAAATACTCATCAAGAACACTGCCCTGCAAGGTCTCCTGTCTCTTCTTTTTTTTAAAGCAAAGAAAGTATGTGAAAAGCTTAACTTCTTTATCTGTCCCTTCTTCATCTGTGTGAGAAATACTGAAGAAATCTGAACAGCAGCACGTGCTCATCTGTTCTGATAAACAGTGTCATCTTCCTAAGGGAAAGAATGGAGAGGTACTTTATTATTGCTGTGAAGTTTTTACATTTTAAATAATGCAGAATTTCCTTTTTGAGGCAAACTCTATCCCCTTATTGTTTCAGTAAACTCCTTTCTCCCCTCTTATGCAATTGGTTTTGGTCATGTGACACCTATGGGATTCCAAAGATCTTTCTCTTCCTCTTGGCTTTTCCTAATCTCCAGGAAGCACAGAGGCAATAAAACATATCCCTTATTTTCACCGTGCTCATATCTGATGCTCAAACCAAGGGCCAGGTCACGTCAGCAGGGACTTGAAGTCTTTAAAGGGGTAATCACAGAGGGAAACAATTGGGGCCAGGTGGAAATAATTAAGTAAAAATGCATAGAGAAGTGTGCATTTGTTATATGTTTCTTTTGGTTTCTTCTTGAAGTATTGCAGTCTATGGTCAGAATAGGAAAGAATTTATACAATTTCTTAAGAGAAGCAATATTTTCAGAGCAGGATTTTGAAGCGATTTGTTTGCAAATACATGTGACTTCTAAAGTTGGGGTTGGGTTTTTTGTTACAACATGGCATGTGCAAAATTACGATCATTATATAAGACATATTGGCGTGAATTTGGAATGCTGAAATAAGTTGTGTGGCGTTACCCAGTGATGTTGAATATTTAGTGTAGGCTGTGTGTGTTGAAGGAAGGGGAAGTATCTGTAAGAATGTTGTAGAGCTTTTGTAGCAGCTCTGTAATGTTCCTATCTAGCTACTATTTTTCAAAAATGGACTCTTAATAGCTTAATGAATTTCACCAAAAGGTCCAAATGCATTTGCTGAGACCTTTTCTTGGCACATACAGATTTATGGAAGCTTCATTTTTAAATGTACACACATACATTCTATAAAGTATATGCTGTCATATATATATAAAAATGTATATGTATGTTCATTTAGAATGTGTTATAATGTCTTTGTTGTGCAGAATCCTTTTTTTTTTTTTAGACCTTTATCAACTTTTTAAAGTCCATTTCCAGAGGATATGGAAATAATACGCTCTTAAAAAGTACCAATTCCTCTTTTTCTCTGTAAATGTCAGTATTGGTATATAGATACTCACAGGCTGTTGGCAATGCTCGGTGTATCTCTGCTTTTGAAGTTCCTGGGCAATTGCTCGAAAAATTTTTCGTCCATTGTTGATTTTCTGCAAGTTATTCAAACACTTGAGGTCAGTGCTATATATGGGTGGGGAAGCATCTTTTTCTACCTTTTATAATTCTGATTTTTCCCCTCTATGTGTCTTTGGGAATCTTACTAAATAGCACTTTAAGAACTTACAGTTTGACAGGTAGAAGGGTTATTATAGTAATATTACATCTCTTAACATGCATGCCTTCTTTAATGGATGTTAAAATGTATGGCTTCTACTTTTTATTCAAGGATACATGGTGATGGAGGTTCTAAATAGACTTGTTTTAAATCCATTAGGGATTACCTGAATGCATTATTTAAACAAACAAATAATTACTAGCAAAACATGTTACTTTCAGAAGGTTGAACAAAATTTACTTAAAACCTAAAGGAAGCTGTGTACTAAAGGCGGCCTTTACATAAATTGACATCCTGTATCCAGCTTGTTAAACATAAATTAGTGAAATGTAAATTCATTTACTAGTTTTGTACAAATCTGAAGTAAAGCCTTGGCAGCTCTGAATGTTTCTTTAACCAAATAATAAGTTAATCACAAAATGGATGCCCAATGTACTTAAAAAAGATGGGGAAAAAAACCTCTGAATCACAGACAAAGCAAGTGAACTGATAACATACACAGTTCTCTGTTCTTTGGTCTTCATTCATGCTTTTCTTTAGCAGCTTTGGTTTTAACTAGAGAGAGATAATAAGGAACAATTAAAATCTGAGAAGCCAACTGCTAAGGTAGCAGAATAGTTATAAAAGGGTATTGCTCTTTTACAGTGTCAGACAGTTTGTAGAGAGAAGTCCTTAGACCAGCTTATACCATTGGAAAATCAGAGACCTTTTCAGGCATGTAAGGCCTTTTTCAGCTTCTGGTAGTAGATGCTGCAAGTAATTTTGCTTTGAGTACTGTGGAACCTGCCTGAAACACTACGTAGTTCTCAAAAGTAAACCAGTAGCATCACAGATAATCTATTTTCCCCTGAAAAAGGCTTAGTTAATGTTTCCCGCTATACTACTTCACCTAAGCTAAAGAAACACAAAACTAAAAAAAGCTGTCCTGTCTTTATGCTTAGACCGTGATTGCTGCAGCAAAGAATCATTTTAGCATATCATGGCACTTAGGACTGTGAAGTCCTTATTCTCATGTCAAAGTCTCATTATTATGTAAAGATTCCAGTTGCAGCTTTGGGTGTTTATTTTAAGTAAACACAAATTTTCCTCCAGATTACAAAAAACAAAACAACAAACCCAACAATAACTGTGTAACTTTTAACCAGGTGCATTCAGATGCATTTGTTTCCTATAAGCATAAAACTTCTCCAAAGTCTCTGTGTTTAAATTTTACCAAGGTCTCTCTTCCATGTATAGTGTATGAATATGATATATGATATGTGAGTAGAATTTCATTACACAAGTAAAGTCATTCTGCGGTCGCAAATACTTTGACATTAAATCATTTTAGTAAAAACTAATCCAGAGAGTCTATGACTTACAGTGGTAATTTCTAGTTTTCCTTTTTGAGTGAGCCTCAACAGATAATCTCCAACTTCCTGATTAATACTCTCAAGACAATTTTAACTTCAGGATACCTTTTCTTTTGGACACTTTACTTGAAAAGAAAACTGTGATTGCTGTTGAGAGTATAGGTATGTGCCACGCAAGAGTTTGCAGATCTGCGCAGCATGTGAACTTCAACTAACCACCTCTTTAAAGCTTAATCATGAAAGTTATGGAATCTAGGAATGTCTTTTTATTCTCCTAATGGAGATTATGAAACTGCTTCGTTTTACAAAATGAGCAAAATTAGAAAAATCACTTTCCTACCTTGTAGACTAAAAAGAATGTGAATACGGTAGCACTGTATAGAAACAGTAAGGATGAGGTGATGATCATGAAGATGAAGCCGAGTCTTCTGTTGCTGTGTTGCTTCTCCGCTCCTTTATTAAAAGTGAGTGTTAGAATAAAGGACAGCTCTTCTGATACACATAATTTTCTTCAGATTCTGCATTTCATCACCCTTCCTCTGAGGAATTAAAAACCCCTTACACTACTCAATATTTGTCAAGTTCATTTTCAGTCTAAAATACTTAGTGTGATCACTTTCGTTTTGTTTCCCTGAATGTTTGTGAGGGCAGTGGGAGACTTGTTATTTTTATTATGAACCCCGTCTTTTGAGGTAGATAGAGAATAGAATCCAGTTTTCTGGATATCTGAATAAAGCTTACAAGCATTTGTTCAGAAATGCAATTTGAGAAAAGAAGGAACATAGGGAAAGTAGTAATCCAGCTAGGTTGTTTGTTTTATTCTTTGTTTTGGGGGTTTTGGGGTTTTTTTTCCATGTTTTAGGCATGCAAAACTGAAATGTAGATAATGAGGTCTCATCGCTTTCTTAACTAGAAGGCAAATGATGCAAAAGTTCAGAACTAAGCCTTTTTTCTTAAGCTGGCACGGTGAATTCCCAGTTCTGAGACCCTGTACTCTGTTGCATGTATTTCCACTAAGTGTCAGTTTCTCTACTTCTCATTTTTCTGTTGTAGTTCCTTTCTGATGGCCATTAAGATCTTTATCCAGGAGGATGTAGAGTATTGTTAGGTAGCACAAGTGCAAAACTTCTTTCTTTTATAGAATTCGGGAGTCATTTGCATCATATGACAACAGTCTAATTAGCAAGCAAAGTTAAAATGCTTATTCATAGAATCTCTCCATGGTTTTACTGTTATTATTTTAATACAGTTATACTACTAGCAGTTTTGTTGGTATTTCCATCTTAAATGCCATTCTTGAAAGTGTAAGTTAAGGGAATATTTAAGAAAGATAATGTGTTTCTTTTAAAATGCTTCATTAAGAAGGAATGATCAACTGACCTGCTTTTGTTAGTACTGTTCCATCTCCTGTTCGTTTAGAATGGGGTGAACTTGAATCTGAAAATGCTACTCCACAGATATAGACAGCATTGTCATCTACTGTCAGGTTACTGATTTGAAGTAAAATGTTATTTTCAGATAAATGTACTTTGTACTTCTGCTGATCTATACATCCTGGAGTACACAAATCCTCATGCTTTTTAGTTAAAAAGCGAAACCATAGAACCTCAGGTGAAGACGAGGAACATCCAAAAGCTGAGAAAGTGCATGTTAGGAACACAGTGTGCGTGGAGTAGTCAGCTTCCTGAAATTTGGGTTGTGTTACAGTGACTTGGCAGGTATCTGTAGCACCTGTTGAGAATAAACAATGGTAATGTGAGGGACAGTTTAAAAAGCAAGGCACAGTCTAAAATAAGAGACTTCTGGCTCATTTGGGAAAAAGTGGGAGGAAAGGAGGAAAACCCAACTGTGTTTCAAACTTGAAAGTTTTAAGGTTTTTTCCAGCAAACTTTTCTTTTAGGTAATCCCTGCAACTTGCTCATATGTTCATTTAACAGCTTTACCTTGGTGGTAATGTGCTTGGCTTTCTGTATTTCTGACAAAGTATAGGGAAGAATTATCTATCTGAAATACCATGAATGTCTCCTTTGGCCCTGCAAAAGACCAAAAGAATTCCTTGTGTAGTTCCTCACCTCAGATTTAGTCCTGAGTGTTTTGGGGGTTGAATGGGTGGTGCGAGATAGTGTGACATAGCTGTAGATGCTCAGTGCAGTAGTTCTGCAAGGTTTTCTCTCTCTACTGTGCCTATTCCGAGTCAAGTGTGAGAGAGCCAATGGCAGGCAGCGGAAATGTCATAGATGCAGTCATTTATAATATAGCATTTTCATAACATTGATTAGAATTTATAATAGTTCCTAGACATTCTTTCACTTTGTCACACATATTGACTCTGGGTTTCTAAGGATAATAATATTGCTTGTTAGTTCTGACATTTAAGAATGTGTGCAGAAAAAACAGGAAGGTTAATCAGAGAACAGAATTCTAATAAAGGAACTGAAATGTGAAGTTTAATATGACTAGTCTGGGAGATTTTTTCCCAAGTCCTTGAAACCCATGATTTAAATATTGTTTTAGTCTATTTAATTTTACTCAAACAATAGAATTGAGATTATTGCAGTGAAAATGAAGGTAGTTGCTTAACAGCATCCTTTTCTACTTCCTAGAAAATAACAAGTTAAGAATAAAAATAAACTGAAGTCTCTTAATCTACTGCTGATACACAATTTATAAGCCTGTCCGTGGTGGACAGTCAGCATTGCCCCTTCATAATTTTTCTCACTGAGTGTTTTACAGACCAGATCCAAGCAGATTCAGCATCTGCGACTTCTACAGGAATAAAATGAAACTACTTCTGTGTCAGATCACCATCAGAACCGTTTCATAGCAGCTACGGCAATCTGAAGATTGTAGTAATATGAGTTGTTGGTGTACTTGCACCCTGTGTGGTGAATGGCAGTAGCTTGCGCTTCTGTAGTTGATCCCCTACTCTTTTTCCATGTTACTCTGAGGGTCTCAGTGGCTTTGCAGAGCAGAACTCCATGGCTGCAGTTCATGTAGATACTGTCTGCTGAGCTCCTCTGAAACAAGCACAGCTGCACTGAAATGCTGACTTACTCCTGCTGTGAGGTTCTTTGCAGGGAAGCACAGTAGGATTTGACCCAGAAATTTTAGGTTACAGGTGCATTTCAGGCTTTTGGAAGTAAAAGCTGACAGTTCTTTAATTTGGAAGTTGTATGAAGATAGCAGAAACTAGCTTGATTCTCAGTAAAACTTTTCACTGCTCTTATTTCATAGCTATTTGCAAATTGTAACATTTTTCAATCTTGATTAACTGTTATTACATGGGAAAATACAAGAAGTTTAAAAAAAAAACAAGTCTTACCAGCTCCGTGAAGAATCCAGTGTAATGCCAGCATGAGCACGTTTTTTACTTTGTTGAAAGATGCCATTTCTTCTACCTCTCTGGACATGATTCTGCTTGAAGGAAGAGGAACTTAGGAAACATTTGGAGTTGCAGAACCATCTGAATCACAAGATTTAGAACTTCCTGTTTAGAGGGGTATTTACTGTTGCGTGTAGCAAAGTGGTTAAAGGTACAGACCAAACCAGAAAACATTTGTTATTTGTGCATGGCATTACTTGGAAAATGAACAGGTTTGAATTTTGGACTTCTGAGAGCTGTACCTATAATCCTTCAGATTATTTCATTGGTTATAACAAATGACAACATGTTTTCCAGCATGCTACTAATGTTTGGCTTTGTAATTTCCTGTGACCCTAAACAGTCTTTACCATCTCAGCTAGTAGGTGGCCCCTGGAGGAACAAAGATTCTGTAGCCAGCCATTATTATGTGGTGGTGTACAGATGGAAGCTTCACAGCAAATCGTCATTTTCAACTTGCTGGCTCTGTTTACTGTAACCATGTGAAGACTGCTTTGGCCGGGCAGTGGACAGAAAGAAAGAAATAATACATATATATTATATATAATGCTGGAAAACATCTTCATTAAATAGCCTGTCTGACCATGTCTGCTGAACACCAGCCTCACTAGTGGAAGCTTCTTTTCAGCCAGTCTTGGAATTGCTAGTTAAAAATGGAACAGATAATCTTGTAAAGGAGCTGCTTCTGAACAATAGGCAAAGCGTGAACTGATCTTGCAACAGTTCCGCAAATGGCTTGTCAACCTCCTGTTAGAAGTGGAATGGAATACAATCTGTGCAATATGCTCTCTGCAAGAAAACACATCACACAATAAAGTTTTCCTTTTAATTTAAACAAACCTGTTTTGTTTTCTCAGTAGGTGGCAAGTGGGAAAAGCCCTCAGAAGTTTTGGAAATCAAAGGGCACACTTGGGAAGAACAGGTGAATAGCCTGCCAGAAGTTTTCAGTAAAGCTGGTTTTGCCATAGAGGCTTTCACCAGACTGCCATACCTATGTGAAGGTGATATGTATAATGACTACTATGTACTAGATGATGCTGTCTTCGTTCTCAAGCCAGTGTAAGCGTGTATGAAGTAAATCTCCAGAACCTTAACCTGAGAAGCCAGCCTCTGAAAGAGTTTGATTTACGGTTACTTAAAGGGAGGGAATTCGGGATTGCCGTGCTAAATAAATACCATGTGAGAAGTTTAAAGGCCAAAATACTAATGTATTTCTTTGTAGTGCGATTAGGAGAAAAGTTGTTTTTTTAAACAGACTCTTGAGTTGAAATTGTCTTTTTTTTTTTTTTTTTACCAGCTCTTAAATCAACAATGCATTCTGCAATCCTGCAGTAATGAGGGATATTTTTTATATATACCTGCAACAGGGGTCAGATACAAACTAAAGCAATAGTTCTGCTAATGATGAAACTGATACAATGTGAACTGTTGTTAAAGAAATCAAGTGAAATCTGGCAATAAAGTTACCCATTCAGTTGAAGCTTTGGTGAACACAGACTGTTGAAATGGATATTCTTCCATGCTAAGTTACCTCCTCTCTTACTGTCGTTCTTCACGTGTTTTTAATCATGCTAATAAACTTTTTTTGAGATTACTTTTTGCATCAACTTTTGTGTTCATTTTTGTAACCATGGCTGCACTTCTCTGCAGCAGCTGCGCTTTGTGTTTAGAATCAAGCTTTCAGTAGCAGCATAACCTTGTGGAGTTTTTTTAAACAGCATTTAAATACTGTTTAAAAGAATAACAGTCCACAAAAGATGCATAATTTTGGTTGGATTTCCTTTGTGTTGCTCTCAAAGCCTCATAAATCCTCATTGCTTTTGCATATGCTATTTTCCAGCTAAAGAAGTGATGGTAGAACTTGCCAAAATTGCACTTTAAACTGATGGTTTTAATAACATACTTTCTAAGCAAGTTGTTCCCAAAAGTTTTCAGCTTAAAAAACTTGCAGGCAGTTTCTAGCAAATGTTGTGGGTCAAACTGTCTCTGAGAATGAGGTTATAGGGACCTGATGGTGAAGGTTTTGCTAGCTTGGGACATTATCTTCAGGAACAATAAATAAATGCCATTTATTTTTAACATGTTTTTCAAAGTCTGTTTGAAATAGCTGATTTCTGGCAGGTGGGGATATAACCTTCCTCTGAAAGTGCAAGCAGCATCATAAGTAGTACAGAACTGGCAGGTGTGCATCATGTGTTGCTCAGGATGTAGATTGTGAGAGCAGAGAAATCTCAGCTCGTGTGTGGGCTGATAAGAACTGACTGACCTTTTGCTTTTGAAGCCTAAAAACATTATGTGTTATGTTTGGTTTGTTGTTTTTGTGGGGGGGTTTTATAATGATTTGGTGATCTTATGCCAAGTAGGATGGTTCGGCATGTCCTTTCAGGTTTACCTTGGACTTCCTTTCCCTTATGGCTAGTGATTTCTCTTCCTAATTTAATAGTCTTTTGTTCTCAGTCATCCTTGTGGAGCAGTAAGTATTCTGTAGTATGGGATGAGGGAGTTGGCTGGTGGGGTTTTTTTCAACAGTAATTCAGGCTCAGTATTATTCTCAATATTATAATGTGCTGTTGAGTTTTGGCACAATCAGACTTGTCTATTGGAAAAATGAGCTATGTATGCTCTGGAGCAAATCTATTCATTTTTTCTTTTGTTAATTTATACTCATCAGTAATGGGAAAATGTTTCTGAATGTGTAATGAATTCAGCTTCATGTGGCAAATACATGTTAAGACAGACTTCTTCAAAGGTACTTCAGTGTTTTCATCCCACAGGTTGAAAATCACATGAGAGACTGTGCTTCACATCTGATACCTTTTAGTCCTGCCACTTAGGACTTTGGTTTGTAATAGCTTTGAGAGGTTTGGGGTGAGAAGGTGCTATGTAATTAATGATTGGGTTTGTTGTTTGTTTGTTTGTTTGTTTAATGATGTTTTAATTGTGAATTTTCGTTCCCTGTATTTAAACAAGTATTCTTACACTTGAGATGGAGAATTAAAACATTTGTTAAAACATGAGCAATAACGGGGAAAAACTATGAACACAGTAAGCTTAAATTCAGCAGTGTTGGAAACCTGCTTAGTTTTGCTGACCGTACAGAGTAGTCTTAAGGAACTGTACCTACACCTGTACTTATAAAATCAGAGTTCCTTGCAAAGAAAGAGGTGTAGCGTGACTCAAGGAAGGGGCTTCTTTCTCTTTCCAGGCCTTGAAAGTGCATTTGTTTGCAATTAATGTCATATAGCCCATGCAAAGAAATTCTTGTGTCCAGTAGTCAGTTAAATTGCCTGAAATACTTCAACATATCATCCCAAGGAACAAATATTTGTTGCAAGTTCAGTGTCCAAATTCATTACTCCCAGGCTTGGGGAACCCGCCTTGTCCCTCTGCTCTCCCTGTCCTGCTGTGGGCAGTGGTACAAGTTGCACTTCTGTGGTCTCACCAATGTGCCATATTTTACTCTGGAGATTAACGAAACTATCTGTTCTGTCAAGGTGGCACTGGATGTGTTGCATCTCAGGAAAAAGATGCTGTGCAAAGGCATGATTTAGTTGGAAACTTTCAACACAAAGTTGGAACAACTTTGTCTTGCAGGTACAGTCAGTTCGTATTCTAATCCGAGGAGCCCAGGGCCACCTACACATGCCTGGGGTAGGAGATGGGAGGAACAGGGTGCTGGAAAGCACCAGCCTGGCTCTGTGTTCCCCTCCCCTCTGCCCACACAACTTGTTGAGCTCTCTGTCTCAGGAGGGGAAGCCTCCTCTTCTGCCTGCCTCTGAGCACCCCAACAGAGACTTCCCCCTCCACTCTGGCTGAGGGTTGGGTGCTGCTGTGCAGATACCTGAGGCTGTGAGGCGGTGCTGGCCCAGTCCCTGCCCCCTGCTCTTGGGGTCTGGCTGGAGCCGCCCAGCTCATTGCACTGCCAGAGCAGGGAAGGAGGTGTGCACAGCACAGGTATGTGAAGTGCTATGAAGTCCTGGCTCTCCCCAAGAACCCACCAGCTCACTTTTCTCTTCTGCCTGGCTTTTACTTCCCTCTGTCCCTTTCCAGCCTGAACTGTTTGAGGGTTCCCTCACTGCATATAGTGCTTTTTTCCAGAGGTGCTGGTAGCTTGGCTGCAAGGAGGAGGGTGGGCACTGGCTGTGCAAGGGCTTATCAGCAACACTTCTGGTTATGAGGTTAGCTTTCTGGTTATCAAGCCTCAGATAAGGCAGCAGCTACATTGGAGTAAGTGATAAAATGTCTAGGATTTCTTTACATGGCAGAGCAGCTGTTCAGGGAGCAAGAGGAGAAGGCGGTCTGGGAGCTCCTCATAACTGGAGAGTCCTGCAAGGGTGACATCTCAGAGATCTGATCATAGCATTGCTCCCACGGTGCAAGGAACGGTCTCTGGGGAAATACTGGATGTAATCTGCAAGGGATCCCCACAGCGTGATTTGGAATTTTCTAAAAGCTGCAGTGAACTTCAGCAAACAGACTTGTTTCACTGCCAGAGGAACTGTTTCATCCTGCAGATTGCGTTACCAAGCAGGGCTATTCCACAGCAGACTTCTTCTGCACCTGCCATTTGTTCACTGAAGTTAGGATTAGAAAGCACCTTCTTAGCATTTAATCTCCTTATATGTTAATTTAGCATGCTTTAATTAAAATACACTCCCCGATCAAAGTGAATGAATTAGAATAAACAAATCAGGATTGACATTTGTAGCATAATTTAAACTATGCGAATTAATCAAACCTTACTGCAAAATTAATAGGGCAAAGGCAGAAACAAACACAAGAAAGTTCATTGTCCGGGAAACCAGATACTTCTGAATGAGAGACATACTGTGGTGCTCCCAAAAGAATGGCTGAAAAGGGTTTCAGTGTGTGCAAGAACAGGACAGAGACAATAGCTTCTTGAAGTCTTAATGTTTAAATTTTTCACTTCCGTCAGTTTGAGTCACTCCTGTTTAAAGACTGAAGTTAAGTATTTGTGATAGACTGAAGTATTGCTAGAGGCTGTTGAAAGGCGTTTTCACAAAAAAGTACCTTGCTGAAACATGAGGTTAAACAATCTAAAAGGCATTCATATTTATCAGATGTTCAGATCTGTAACTGAAGCTGTGGCAGGGAACTTTTAAGTAAAAAAGAGAGAATGGATCCAGATTCAACAGCAAAAGGAAATGCAGAAATCAGGTCTGTTCAGATATACTCTTAAAATAAAGGAGAGAGAGAGAAAACCTAACAGTCATCTCAGTGTCAGAGCGAAGTTTGCCAACAGGAATCTCCATGTGATTTGTTAAAACTGGGGACTAATTGCAGTGTAAGAAGCTGCAATCTGCAGAGCAGGGCATCATCTAATACCTCACAGTCGTTAGTCTTATGGCTGGGGAGAGGGCCAGGCTGAGGGTGCAGAGGCAGAAGATCCTCTCTGCAGTAAACTTAGGGTAGTATGGATTAGAGCAGCTTGTGGTCCTTGGCACTGCAGAGGGCATGTGGCTGCAGAAATACCTGCAGCAAGATCTGCTCAGTCTCTGCTTCCCTTCCATCCCATTGCATTATTGCAATCTGCATTCTTGTGCTTCCAGAACTAGACTGAAAGCAACAAATTCATTTCATGTAGGACAACTGTGAGACTATCAGTCTTTTCTGATGAGAATCAGACACACCCTGATGAAAAGCTCCAGGTATCCCATTACTGCTCTTCCAGCTAATTTATCTTTCAATGATCTTTATAGCAGTAATAGCAAGAACTACTAAAACATGTATTTCCATAGAAACTGTGTCCTAGCTGATGGTGAAAAATTGATCGTATGGTTTGCAGGTAGGGCTTTCATCTATCTAAATAAAGTGGCACGGTCTTGAACTCCAACTTTTCCCAACTTCTGCTTCAGAAGGGCATAAGGATATTGCCCTCTTTATAGAGTGGCAGCAGGAGGGAAGAGGAGCACTCCTTCACCTTCTCTGCCCAAGCACCCTGCAATGCCATGGGGTGAGCGAGAGGGCCAGGCCCTCCAATCATTTGAGTTCAGAGACCTGCAAATGGAGGGTCTCAGACCTGGTCTGCAGTAATTGTGCAGGCAACTTAACAAGCTAGAAAAAGCTTAGGGTTTGTTTGGAGCTTGTTTACTATTTCTTTTTTCACTCCCCCAATTTCTTTTCTATTTTATCTGAATTTAAAAGGATTTGTTCACTTTAACAAAACTGCATTTAAGTCATATTGAAGTGTAAAGTGAGTTAGTAAGTAAACAGTGCTTCTAGGAAGGAAATTAAAAGAGCTGCTTGGTAAAAGGGAAATAAATCTGTCGGCACATGCACACTTGGCAGACTTGTATTTGCATAAAATGTATGTCTAACTTGGGAAAAGACCTAAATTAAAAACTTGGAAGCGAGCACTTTTAGATCATTCTGATCTCTGTCTGTACTCCATAGCTTAGTCTGTCTCTGATTTATAGCTATAAAAGTTTTGTGTGAGTATTGCCTTTTGACTGTTCTTTATGTTTTCCTTTTCAATTTAAATATCTTCTGATTTTAATAAGCACTAGAAGAAATGTCCAGACTTTTGAAGATATGTTTCTTATTGATGTCAGTGAATCATGCTGAGATCATACACGGTCAAAACTCTGAAGGTAAGACCAGAACTCCTGTGTGAGGGATGTTTTGTGTGCACTGAAAAAGCTATGTGTAATAAAATAGATGCAGTACTATTCAGTGACTAGGACCGTATTCTGTGCTCTCTTGACTTCGTGGAGCTCTGTCAGCAAAGAATTTAACCAAGATTGCTTATTATGTAGCCTTTTTTCCCCCCACTGTTTTTATGTAAATACTTTTAACCAAACTGCATTAAATATGTGTGAATAAATTATATGTGTATACATAGTTTCGATCACTGCAGTAACAGGATAATCTTTTACAGGTTTGCCTCCATTATTACACAAAGCTATGGTTAGTATTTTTATTTGATATCTCTACTAACATTTTATATTATAATCTATAAATAATAATTTATTACATATATTTATGGTTTTTTCTTAGGAGGAAGTAATAACTGGGAAATATCTGAATGGTAATATACAAAATTGTTCCCACTTATACTTCTAAAAGGAATTAAAACTCAGTATCTCACCATAACTTTTTATGTTCCATTTTTCATGTGCAGCCCTCCTTGATATACTTCATTTTCAAAGGTAATGTGTTATTCTTACCATCTTGAGTTTTTGGTATTGCACCTCAGATATGATCTGTTTCATTTACATTGAAACTGAAACATTATGGATAGAATAAAATTGGCATGTATGATTACTTTGGTTTAGGTCTCCTCTGAGGAGTATTTCCTCTTAACGAGGGAAAAAGATGGGTTTCATGATGAAGCAAAAAACATGCATAGAATGAGCCTGAGAATAAACACCAGCTACAGTTTTCAAATGTTCTGACAATTAACTTTGTTCATATGTTTCAGAATGGCTTCTTAAGGAAATCAGGTGCAGTTCCAGCTTTCTGTCCATCTCCCTCTTTCAGTCCTGCTCCACACCCCATCTATCCCACTTCCAGCTCCTGGTGACTTTTGAATTATTTGCTAATTTCGTCTAAATTTGAAAGAGCACTATAAGCCTCAAAGGCTATTTCTACTCCTACATTCTTTGAGAAAATCAATGGCTGTGTAAAGAAGACGCGCTGAAATTAATGACTCTGCTGAGGAAAAGGAAGCAGATATTAGTCGCTGTTATTTCTTTTTAGAAGCAGGTCAGAAGAGGTGTAATGGGGTGCCAGAAGCACATCTATAGCTCCAGACTAGCCACAGCACAACTTGTCTCATGTCTGCAGATGATACTAATGGTAGCACATTGGAAAGTAGAGATCATTGAGGGTGGTTGTGGCAATAGATAAAAAACCTCATTCCCTTCCTCACTGAACTGTGTGTTTTCTTTGCAATAAATTAGTTGGCTATTAGTCTGGTTAGGCCAGGAAGCTAAATACTCGTGCCATTATTGTACTAGTAGCAGTGGTTTTTTTGTTTTGTCTTGTAATCTGATATTTTACATGTCATGTTACTTTGCTGGTATTTTTGGTCCTATTTTCTGTTACAGTTCTAATGTCTGGACAGCAGATATGCTTACAAAAGTCATGGCATATTTTCATGCGCAGGAAGTTATGTTCACTTTTAGCAGCCTACAGGTTTGTGCCATTTAAAATTGTTATTTAAAAAAGCAACCTATCTCTGTAGCTGAACTACGTTATCAGTAATAGAGGTAACTAACAGATCTACAGTGTAGCAGATAAGCAGGAAATAGGAATAGGGGCTTTGGTTGTCTTTTCTCCTAAGATTGCAGGGGTATGCAAGGCAGAAATAATAATAATAGTTTTTGCTTTTCCTCTGATGGAAAGTAGATAGGAATTTTGAGATTGAGCTATTGTTTCTAAACTGTAGATGCGTATATACATGCTCTTCTCCTGAAAATGGCAGGTGTCTCCCAGATTTTGACTGTGGAGGTAGTTTGCACTGCTTTGGATGGAATGAGAGGCTCCAGGGCATCCTACAAAACACATTCACCTTTTAAAGCTCCTCTGATCTCTGTTTCTGTAAATTGTCCGTGTGGAAGTGATGTAGGAAAGAGTCATTGTTCTTCATCCCTGGTCATTATGATTAGCTATGAGCTGGTTTAAGTGGAGCTGTAGCCTGCTAATCAAAGCCTGAACCCCTCCATCTTCCCTACATGTGCACACACATGCTCTGAAAAAGGAATGTGTCAAATGTGTGTCCTCTGAGCCTCAGGCATTCCCAGAAGCCCACTGCCATGCAGCTGCACAGCCCTTGAACCATTTCCCAAGCTCCATTTCACTGTCACAGCTCAGCCAAAGCTACATGAGACTACCATTGCTTCTTCCCATTTGATTATATTTATTAACAGTTTAAGCCTGTAAGCATGCAGCAGGGACCTATCTGTGTTAATATTTGTTGGTGGCAATGCAAGCTAAGCAAAAAAAAATAATAATTTCAACTCAAATTCCAGATTAATTCTGAAATAATTCTGTCAGGAATTAGAAGGGATTTTACTCCAGTCTGATGCTAATGAGCCTTCCAGTGTTTTCTGTTCCAGTGTTAGAATTCCCCTTAGATATTCAAAACAGGAATGAGATTGTTACCTGGTAATGCAATTTGATGTGTGAGAGAGTATTTTTGCCTTACAACCCGATACAGACTTTTCCTCCCATCTAATTGCACATTTCCTTCCCTTTTTGAAGTAATAATTGTATGCACACAGTGCCTGATTTTATTCTTTTTTTTTAGCTCTTTGAAAGTTTAATTTTCACAGCCCTGCTGTGTGAAACAGAAAAGTATTATTACTCTTGGTTTATGAAGTGAGAATGTGGGGCATCTTCGTTGAATGGTTCACTTCAGAGAACTTGCTCGTACCACTTGGCTCAATCCAAGAATAGGATTTAAAAACTACTGTCTTTCAGAATTGCATTTAGATTATTTTGTTTACCTCTTGTGTTTATATTGTTCTAGTTGTTGACAACACAGACAATACCGGAGCTAAACACTTAACCCTCCTTAAGCAGAGATTTTCAGGGAGTAGAAGATGCCCCTAGTACAATAGTATGATTTTTATGTATATTATGCATATTTTTCTGTACTTCAGATGTCCATAGAAAGTTACTTGAAGAACCTCTTATACCAGCCTAGACAACTACTGTCTGAATTTCAACAGCTTGATCAGCAGCAGTTCCAAACTGCAATGAAGTATCTCTTCAACAACAGAAAGGACCATCTTGTAAGTTACTCTGCACTTGTGGAAAAGAAAAGCTGCTGTCAATGATCCAAATAAATGGGACAGGGCCAGACTTGGGGTCTTGCAGTTACTGAGTTGGCTTGGATTAGATTCCGGGGGCCTGACTCCTAAGGTTGGACTTATTTAATTCTTGTTGTCTAAAAGTTTGATGCCAAGTCCAAGTTGGCTATATGGATTTTCTGTGTAGTCAGTGGAGAGAAACACATCTCCAGAGAATGATTTACCTTCCTACACAGTATCTAAAGTATGTAGGACCAGTTGTTCTCAGGGAGTGTCTGCTTCTTTTCAGTGGCTAGAAAGAGATGCATGACTAAAGAAGATGAAATTACTTATCTTATTGATTAGTTATGGGAGCATGCAAGCAAATTGTTAGACAATTTGGAGGAGAATCAGTATGACATCATTCATTGCCTCTGTGGTGTGTCCCTGTGTGACCCATCTTGAAACCCTTGCTCAAAATCAGTGAGTGCCACCCAGAGAGGGTGCAGAAGGGATCTCACTGCAGGGGTGGGATCACAGCCTAGTGTGTGAGAGCACTTGGCATCTTCTCTGCCAGGAGGAAGGGCCTCCAGCATGGGTATTGCTGAGAGGGGGAGATTAATCTGGGAGAATTGGAATGTGTTTCCCCAGATGTGAGGTGACTGCCCAGAACAAACACCATATAATCCAGTATTCAACATAATCAAATTAGTATTATTATTGAACATATTAATAAACATAATCATTATTCAAACAAAAATCATAATGAGATAATACTAAGTCAATTCTGATATTCTTTCGTTTTCCAAGTAACTAATTCTTTCATGAGTGCACCCTTCAGCCATTTGGATTATTTTTACGTTTTTCGTTTTGATTTTGTCAAAAGATTAAAGCTGCTGTCTGGTCAATGCCAGAAACAAATTATCTGAAGGAATGCCCTAAACAGTATTTTGCAGCTATTTTTCATGAGAACAGCACCATATTTTTTATAGAATGCCTTCTGTCAGGAGTCAAATGTACTGAATTAATCATAGAGTTGTTCTATTAACCCTTTGTTGCTTGCAGGAAATGGGAAATATTATTCTTGATTGGGACAAAGCTAGAGAGAGAATATTTCAAAGCCCAGGAGTAAACAGGACCTTATTCCTTATAACACTGGATAAATGCTTTATGACTCTGAGTGCTCTGGACTGTGTGGATATCCTAAGCCAAGTTTTGCGTGTGTCAGCCGTGAACTATCTCCAACCTGATGTCATTGGGAGCCTCCCAAGCATTCTGCTGGAGGATGCTTTCAGAAACTTGTAAGCCATTTATTTTCTAGACACAATTAAAACTATGTAGTATTTGCTGGCTATACATACTTTTAAAAAGAGGTTACTATGGGGTCTCAGTCTGTTTTACAGATACTGCTTTCTGCTTATGTGTTGCTGTTTCTAAAAGCATTTGCCCATGTTTGTGATTTAAAAAAAGCCCTAGTTAACTCATTACTGAACTAACATGCCCTTGTACCACTTAGATCAACAGTATTCAAGGACCTCTATGACAAAACCTCAGCAAATACACAGAGAGCTCTATATGGCTGGATGAAGCAGATTCTGCAAAAGTCCTGTAACATGAGTGGTATGTTATATACAGTATTGTCTACTTTCTTATCATAAAAGAAAAACAGTCAGCAAAAGATCTATCCATTGTATTGAATGGTTTCCCAAATTTAACACAGGTCTGTATAAGAGTAGCTGTCCTGAATACTGTAAACAATGTATTTGGTATTCACAGTAAATAGTTCTCTAAAGATGCTTGCTCTTCATCTCTTGTGCGCAGAGCTATACATAAGTCTCTGTACTCAGGTACTTTTTCTAAGACTTAAATAGGATACAGTTGTCAGGTACTCTGCGCAGCTGTGTTGTTCACTTCTGAACTCCTATTTACGGTAGAAAATTAGATCTGTCTCAGAATACATTAGCCAATGCACTCTTTAAAATACGACAGAAATGCAGGATATTGTGAAAGTTCTATTGCACTTGGCACTGACTCATTCAGAAAAGGGATGAGATGAAGTTAATTAATTCTGATTTTATGCATTTTACCACATCTGTTTGCCCTGTTAATGTTAATGTGTCTTAAACAAATGTGCCACAGCTGGAACAGTTCAGGGCAGGCTCCAGGAGGGGGCTTTACGCAGCAGGAGCACTAATGCATCAGTACTTGGGTTTCACTGAACATCCCAGCACTGCTGTTGCGGGACTGTTTTAGACTTTCAGATGTGTATGCTCTTTCTGTTTCCCTGGAAATCAAAGGCAAAATGCCTGCTTCCCTCAGTGCAGCTAAATTTGGCTCCTGGGGTTTTGGTGTTTCAAAATAGCAGAATAACCCATTAAGTCGTAGAGAGGAACTTCCTGATGCTGCTAGGAGATGGTGTCATTGCCAGTGCATTACTGGGGAAGCAAAGATGCAGAACTTGCCTGATGGTACTCAGCAGTCCTGGGAAATCCCCACAGCACTGGGCATCTTGGGTTGTGTCTGAAACATTAGTGAAACCTTCATCTGTGAAAGATCACCCAGGTCAGGAGGGACTGAGAATTACCGTGCCTTTCTTATGTCTTTGTTGCTGCTTCAAATGCAAAGCAGTGCAGATACGGCGAATCCTCTCCTGAAGGAACTGTGTGACTGCCAGCTGGTTGTGGTAGTATGAGCTGCAGAACCCATCAGCCTTGAGCAAGCATAGTTGGACTGCTACCAACATCCAGGTTGGCAAGTCTAAAGCTCACTCGAGTGTATCTGCACACCACTCATCACAGCACAGAGTGCAGGACAGCAGAGGAGGCCTGCAATAGTCTGGTTCATTGACTTTAACTTTTTACATGGATACCGCTGGGACCACATGGGAAGGGAATCAACCCTCTGCACAAGCAGCATCTTCCTCACTGTAGTTCAGTAGAAAAGAAACTTGAAAGAAGCCTCATATTTGTGGTGCTTACAGGGCTACCTTCCAGGCATTTTTGCTGGTTTTGGAGGCAGAGAGCTAATCACCCTGTCTCTGTTGTGCAGAATGCAGAGGGCTTTTCTATCATGCTGCATCTCCCCACTGTGCCAGGCAGTCCCTGCAGCTGGATCACTGGGCTGGTAGGAGATGACGTGTCTTAGGAGTCAAACCTTTTAAGAAATTTCTTTGTCACTCAGTTGTCACATTTCATATATTAAAACCACAGGGGTATTCAGAGGTGAAGCATGCTGGTAGCCTTGCAAAACCAGGAGACAGTAGCTGTTGAATTTTGTACCTTATTTAAAAATAAAAGAGTTTTGAGGGATGACTGCTATGCTGGTTGAAGGCCACAGTTAACATCCTTAAATTGTGCTAGTTTTTGCTTAACTTTTCTATCATATCTTTCAACTGTCTTAATGTTCCTGGTAATGGGAAGTAATTGCACTTAAAAAAACCAGAGGCATGCCAGGCCTCCTGGGAGCATCATCTCATCTCAGCTAAGGAGCTTACTTAGGTCTGTGTTTTCAAAAAAAATCACTTTCTAAATGGGGTCCTTCAGCTTCTCATATTTATAGACTGTTTTTTCAGCCTGTAAATACCAGAACTCTTCAAAGTGCACCAATTTTATTTTAGCAGAGTTGTATCAGCACTGCTAAGGAATGTGTTCAGAGTTGTCACATGCTGAGCCATCCTGATTATGACAGCTTGGAGAAAACATTGTCTTTGTGGCTCAGAGTGCCCACCTAGTCCATATATACTTTTTTCTCAGGGATATTTGGATCTTTATTTCATTTTCAGTCCTTGAGAGAATATTACTGAATGAATGACATTTTTTAACTGTTATGTGGTATTCTGTATTTTCTGCCAACCTATTTCCATATTGGTGTATGAATGATTTTTCATTTTCTCCATTATTGCTATTGCCTATTGATGAAATAAGTGGGATCATCAGTAATAATACATAAGATGTATAAAGTGTTACAAAGCATCGTGCCTTCCTGGTGTTCTTAATTGATATATTTGGTAAGGAAAACTGAATTTTAAAAATGCTGCTCCATATTTAATACTACTGGTTTCATTTTTTCTGCCCCATACTTTATCTGTTTTGTATTTTGACAGCATAAACTGTTAATAGCTTTCATATAAGAAAATTTGAGACATTGGAACCAGTATTTCATTTAAATTCAAAAATGTATGGGCTTATAAAAATGTGGTGCTAAAATCTAACTAATGGAGGGAATTTCTGGAGGGACTTAATGGAGGGAATAATCTGTGCTAAGGAGTTTTCTGATTTTCAGATTTCTTTTAATTATTTACCAATAATAATATGCTGGGTACAATATATTTGAAAAATAATTACTTTCTTAACATTGTAGTGAGTATTTATTTGTATGAAACAGAGTTCAATGAATCAACTTCTTGGGTCAGTGCAGAAAGCTTATGGATTTTGGGAAGATATATGGTCCATCTCCCACTGGAAGAAATTCTGAAAATTGGTCTCAGTGAAGTAAGTAATGAAACATGGTTGGATATATCATTGTCGAGCGATGTCTGCTACAAACAATATGAACACAGATGTAAATTTAAACATGAGAAAAGTTTATATATTTTAATTATTTAAATATAAAGAGAATCCAAATCCATTGCCATGCAAATATTCTTCCGTTTCTGGAATTTGAAAGTGCCTATCATTAATATGTAATTATTTATCTGGATCAGGCTTCTGTGACTTGTACTGAGGGATACTGAGGGACCAGTGATGAAGACCTTAACGTAATTTGATAGCTTGACAGAGACTTGCTCACTCAGCTTTGCCTTCAGAAATACTGCATTATCCAAATGTAGCTTCTTCCTTTCTCTGTTACATGAATGAAGTCAATTAATTTAGTGTGTCAAACATTTTATTGGATGTAACTTTTTCAAAATCCTGACTCATAATTTTGTTTGTACTGGTCAGATAAGACTGTTCATTAGCTATGACAATGCAACAAAGCAGTTGGACACAGTGTATGATATCACACCAGAGCTCGCACAAGGCTTTCTGGAAAGAATAAACTCATCAGGATTTGATATGAGAAACACTTCAACTATCTACAGGCAAGATTGCTTTTCTTTTTCTTTTATGGCTCTGTATGGAGACAATGAATAAGTAAGGAGGAGAGAGAGGAGCAATAAGTAGCTGATGAAACTGTTGATGGGGCATAGCTTTTTCCTTCCAGCAGAAAAATCTAGGCTGAAATCCAACCCTGTTTAGCAACAGTGAAGAATTGCTGCTTTATGAAAATTTGGCAGTGTGCCTAATTAGCTAATGCTTTGTCTCCTGCTTCACAGTGAGGAGTTGTCTGTAGTATTCATAGGAGGACTACAGCAGGATCTGGGGGACCCAGAGTTCCATCACATTGTACAGTGTAGCAATAAAATAAATTGGGATGGAGGGACATGAGCTGACTTGGCTGTTTGAATCACAGAAGATGGAGGTGTTTTATGAAAATCATGTTACAGTTAAGATTGAAGGAGGAAATCTTAGTTCATGCAGGTGGGTTTTAACTGACATAGGTGTCACCAGAAAGGTCGCAAAGTGATCTAAAGCCTGTCCTGAAGGGTAGAGGTAAGCCATGTTTAAATGCATGTAACTGTTATCTGTCTAAGCAGGAAACTGGATTTTCAGGGCTGTCAAATCAGCACTGAACTTACTTTAACAATAATAAAAACCCAAAATAAACTGCTCTTATAAATACACAGTGAGCATGAGCTATCTGTGAGGAAGTGCTGTACGCATTTGCATTTACGCTGTCTTATGAGTGGATGTATTTAGTCCCAAGACACCGCTGTCTATGAAGTTATTTGTAGTCTCCTTGGGGGATACCTTGGAGTTTTAAACTAATGGAGAATATGCTTTATGGCTTCAGAGCTCCTATCATTATTGCAGTGTAATTCACGCACTTGCATGAAATACTGCTGGTTGTCGGAGGTGTAAGCAAGAGAAGAATTATGCCCACACTCTAAATTCCAGTGTCAGAAATCTTAAAGATTATTTTACCACTCACAAGAGGTGCCACGTTCTCACAGATGAGAGAAATGTTGTGCTCCATAATCCTTAATATATTCCATTTTTGCAACACACTTATTTTATATTACTCATTTTAACCATACTGATGATTTAAATGCACTTTTACTTTTAAGAAGTAGTATTATTCATTGCTGCTAGTCCCAAAGGAGATGAAGAGCTCTTGGTGGCTATGCAATAGTGCATCAGAAGGTAATTATTTCTTATAAAAATGCTGTTATAGGTGTTTTTTTGATTTGTATGTTAGTTTGATGATGTCCCATGAATTCTGATGGGCTGCTGAAGCAGTGTTTTATTATATCGCTGAGCAGGTTGTTGTTGAGGGACTAAAGGAACTAAAAGCTAAGCCTTTCTGCAGAATTTTACTGAGCTTGTGATAGTGCTGCAGCATTGTCCACTGTTGATTTGGTTCACATCTGGACATTATTGACTAGATTCTGCCTATACCTGCATTACTGAACTGCTGAAAAACAGAGACTGTAGCAGGAATGCTGGGCTTTGGCCATGTCTGTATAGGTTCTAGTTCTGAGTAAATTCTGAAAGCAAAGGCTAAGATTTTACAGGGACATAGGGATTGATTCAGGCTTCCTACAAACAAATTCATCACCATCACTACAAAGTTTTAAGTCCAGAGAAGGTGATACACACTTCAGACCTCTTTCTTTGCAGGGCTGCAGGTAATGGCAGTAAATAAGCAGCAGGCCTAACTCAGAAGGCCACCTACAGTAGGCGCTTACCCTTGGTGGCCTGACTACTTCTCTCCACCAAGTATGGCTGTGGTTGTGTATTACAGAGGGTAATGGAAATGCTGACTTAATACAGCACTAATACTGTGAAGAAAAATGAGCTGCACATGTAGTTCATGACACTGCCTTGCAAACTGCTGTGCTGACACAACTGAGACAGTGAACCTCAGTGCAGATTCTCCAAACCAGTGTTGAACTGGACAGGTCTCCATGCACTGGCCAGTCATATTTTTGACGTGCAATACAGACTTTGTTTAAACATGAAGTGCTAGGGGCTGTGTAATGCTCTAGCTGCTACTCTGACACATGAATGAGTTATGTTGCATGTGAAATCCAAGCAGGATTTGGAGTTCAAAACATCCCATCAATCCAGGTAAGAACTCAGCAAGCCACTTCTAGTGACTTACTAATAGCCCTCCATCCCTTTCAAAGTGGAGATGACAATGCAAATTCTGCCAAGGGAAGGGCAGCCATGGATTCTGGAACTAGGAGAGTTAAATTTTTGACAGCACAAGCAATCTTAGGTAGAGTTCTTCTGAATACAGAGAACAGTGTGTATGTCTCCCAATTTCAGGCTATGTGGAATTTTAAGGATTGCAGTTTAACGTACTGACAACAAACAGAAATGACTCAAGTTTTGAGCACAAGTAGGATGTAGCACACTATTTCAGTTTCCTGAGAGTGACACCTTTTATGTCAGAAGTTAGCTAATGTATTTCTTCTATATAGGCTAGGTTTATTGGTTTGCTTTTATGATGACATGGAACAGATGGATGCAGCTGTGGCCCGGGCTCTACTTCATCAAATGATTAAGTGTAATCAACTGAGAGGTTTCCAGGCTGAGGTTCAGAAGGTGGGTACTTGTTCTTCTTGCCTAATCTAATCTTGAAAAGAGAGGTGAAGGGACTTTCTTCTTGAATATAGAAGGAAAAGAGTGAAAAATGACTGGGATCTCAAAGATAGGTAGAAATAGTTCTTGAGCATAGAATACAAAGAATAAAAGTCCTTCCCTTTTTTTTTAACACTGCTCAATCTTTTTTCATTCTGTTTCCTCCTGTTCCGTATTTCTTTAAGAACTGTGGTTCTGTTTTTGAATTTTTATGAAGTGTGGTCACTAAATGGCTGCCAATGCCTATTCCAGAAACTCTAAATGTTTAGGTGGTAATGGAAATCGGTTCTTAGAAATCTTTTATTTCCCATCTGCTTTTTGTTTGTTTGTTTGTTTGCTTTAGCTCAAATCTCAACTCCTGGACATTGCTATGCAAAACCAGACATTGAATGATATCCTTGGATCTCTGTCAGACGCTGTAGTTGGACTAACTTCAAGTCAGTTGGAATCTTTGTCACCTGAAGCGGTGCATAATGCTATTGCAACATTAAACCAAGTATCTGGGTGGACAAAAAGCCAAGTTATGATTTTATCCAGTAAATATCTCTCTTATGAAAAGGTACCTCTGATAACAGCTTTCCTGTTTTATTTTTAAAAGTGAAATGGCTTTTTCTCAACGATAACCATAACCATGGATCTTGAAAAGTTTAGTACAAGACTTCTTTTTAGTACTGTTAGTGGTGGGAAAAAATTGTTTAAATCAAATAAAAACATCCAAGAGTGTACCTCCCAAAGTAATTCTCTAATAACAGAGAAAATGACGATTTATATTTGGCAGTTGTATATATTGTTCTGTCTCTGTCACTGCCCTAAGCAGAATTTGCATGAGCAGAAATCCCAGGCTATATATTCAAATATGCTGTAATGGATGGAGTCAGGGTCCTCTCTGAAGTGTCAAAAAAAGGACTGTGTGGGAAAATTGTTGCATTTGTTCCCTGGACAGATTTGTCTGAATTGAAAGAAATCTAAGACAAGTGCATCCTCAGGCAAGAAATGTTTTAAGTATTCAACAATAATAGTTTTGATTTATTAACTTTTGCTTTAAAATATATCTATCTGCTGTTCACTAGCCAGAAAACTTTCTGTTTGTTTGTGCTGTTATCTCTGCAGGTTTTATCATTTTATAATGTTAGTCAAATGGGCGCGTTGGTAACTGGTATCAGTACCCAGTCATTCTACAGCATGAACCCCAAAGAGCTCTCTCACATTATTCGAGGTACAACATCCCAATACTTACCTGACTTATCGCCTGCACAGCAACAAGGGATCCTCAGGAAGGTGATTATAAACTTGACAGTGCAGCAGGTTTTCACTGCACATGAGCAGAAACGCAGGGCATGATTTAAAATGTTGTCACCAAGATATGTGTTTTAGCTCAATGGTTATTATTTCTAATGTATTTTTCTGAACACCAAGTATATTTTGAAGGCTCTCTCTTGCTTAGTTCCATGATGTTTTTAATGCTAGCATGTTTTACTTTTATCCTCTTAAGAGAAATATTAGGCAGAATAGAAAGGACAAATCCTGTAAGTCTAAGCATCAGTTCTGAAATGCCATGTATTATCTGTTACTCTTTTTAGATAGCTGCATCTGGAGATTTTTCTTCATTAGTCAAAGATATACCAGGAGCTTTCTTTAAAGAAATATCTCTTCCTGGTTTATGGAAGCAGACTGGATATAATTCTTCAATGATGAAAGAAAAAGAACTAAGAAGAAGCCAGGTAAAAATTATTATGCAGTTCCCATTTCAATGCAATTTACTATGATAGAAGAATATAAAAAGTGTTGTAATACATATGTGTTCAAGGAACATTGGGAAAAAGAAGGAACTGTCCTGTATATATATCCTGATATAAACAACCAGAGGTCATCTAGGACCTAAGCAGCAGTTATGAGACAACGCTATGGAAAGGAAAGCATTAATATGCTGAGTTTAAATGTCTTCAAGATTCTGCCACATGCATTTTCTCTTTTCAGTACTCTATACTAGACATTTGCATGTTCAGTCAGCCCTTTGACTCTGTCCAGAAAGATAAAAGGTTGAACCAGATGATCTGGTTCAGCCTGATGATCTGGA
>WYDI02006186.1:0-24723 GCA_009867235.2 Psittacus erithacus | reverse complement strand
CCTGGCCTTGAACACTGCCAGGGATGGGGCAGCCACAGCTTCTCTGGGCACCCTGGGCCAGCGCCTCAGCACCCTCATAAGGAAGCATTTCTTCCTCCTTATCTGGCCTATATCTACCCTCTTTGAGGTAATATATTTCACTTGGATTGCCCAATTAACTCGTGTGTGGGTTTATGCATCACTTACTCAATTAGAAGACACCAAAACCTGACTATCTGTGACATCTGCACGAAGCTTTCCCAGCTGCAACCCCTTCGGTTTGTTTGGAACTCTTCTCCTCACCTTTACTGCCAATCTATGCAGGTACAAGGGCGGCTTTCAACGGGCAGGCACAGCACAGCCAACAGGAGCTGTTGTTGGCCCGCGTTTAACGCATCAGAACCAGCTCTCACCTCCCAGCACCACCCCGGCCACTACCTCACGGCTCGGACTACAACACCCACAATGCACCGCGCATTCCCCCCCTCCCTCCCCACCGCTTGACTTCTGATTGGCTCTTCCAACGCAGGGGCCTCTGCGATGAGCCAATCCGCGCGGAGGGTTGCCCCTCGCCACGCCGGGGTGGGCAGTGCACAGGCGCCGCGCAGGGCCGCCCGCCGCGCTCCGCCGGGCCGGTGTCATTGGCGAAGGGGACGATGTCTCAGTGCAGCCGCGCCGCCGCCCGCCTGCTGGGCCGCTTCCTCCGCCGTGAGTACCGACCCGCCGGCACCAGCCCCCGAGCGCCGGGCCGCGGCCGCTGCGGGGCCCTCCCCGCTGCCTGGCAACCGCGCTCCGCCGCGGCCTGCTTCCCCCCGCGCCATCACATCCCATCCCATCCCCGGGCCGTCCCTCGGCTGTAGGCCGCGGGGTATGAGGGGAGTGTGTAGGGGTGCGCGGCCGGGGCCTAGAGGTGAAAGGAAGGGGCCGGGCCTGCGGCGGGGCAAGGTCACCCGGTGAGGGAAGCGCTTCGCCTTGACCCCGCGGTATGGGCGGGCGAACGCCGCGGCCTGGCCTCGGTGACCGGCGAGCCGGTGGGGCTGTGTCCCCGCAGGCGATGAGGCTATGGGTGGTGTTATCCAGAGCCGGTCGCCGCTCGTCGGGGCGGAGGGAAGGCGGGGATAGGCTCTTCTAGGGGCAAGGGAGAACTGGGTTTAAGAGTTAGGAAGAGTTCCTGCATTGAGTGGTTACCGCCGGGACGGGGACCTGGAAGAGTTGTTCTCGCTGTTATGTCTCCGGAACTACTAAGCACTGGGCAAGGGCCAGAGGAAGCTGATAGATTTGGGTCTAGGCGCTTCGAGTTGTGGTTTTGATTAGAGACCTCTTGAGATCCCTGAATTGTCCTGTGATTGCCGTGCGCATTGGTGAAGTTGTTTTTTTTGTCAAGAGTAAAGTTATTTGCCTTTAATGTGAACAGAGGCAGTCTGAGACTCCTATTTCAGCTGGAAAGTTTTTATATGTGCCATTTTGAAGATCACAATAAAAAATAAAATGCTTTTTTGTTGGTTTTTCCTTTTCAGTGGGCTTTTTCTGCGCAGTTAAAGCTGCATCTTCTACTGAAACCACTGTGGGTGTGCCTAGGCACAGGAGCAGTTTCTTGGGATCTAAACTGAGGGATTGGTGCATTACTCATGGTTCTTGCAGCTAAGAATGAATGGGCAAACATAAGCCTACCTCATTTTGCTGCACACATTGTGTTTTGTCCAAGTGTGACGGTAACTTACTGGTCAGGGTCTAGTAATGTGATCCCACGACATTGTAAGCTGAGTTGTTCCTGTGGCGCGTGCAGCATCCCCTGAGGTATCCAGTCCTACCTCTTGTCCTCCATGAGCAGAAAGCTGTACTTTCTTACTGTACTGTTAATTTCTGCCAGGTCAGCTCTTCGAATTGGCTCCCCTGAGTCCGATAAGAATTGGTTCTGATGGAGGGGAACAGATGGGAATGTAGCATTACAGTCTAGCTTAATTTCTACTCCCAGCAAAGCTACTCTTGGGTGCAGTTTTATGTGTTTAAAACCTCACGTTGTACCCTTTAGAAGGAGCAGTATTCAGAGAAGAGTGCTTAAAATGATTTTGGGGGGTGTAAAGGAGAAGTAATAGTATAAGTGGTTCAAGAAGTGTTCTGTTTGCAACAGTTCATGTCTTAAACTCCTGCAAGATGAAATAGTCCTCCATTGGAAACCTTTGTTAGTTTGATGCTCTTTACAAAGAGATAAAAGGCTCCTGAAACCTTAAATTTGGACTTTGTACATGTGTTTTCAGTGGCAAATACTTAACATCTGCTTCTCTTGGTGATTTAAAATCATGAGTTTCTAGCGTGTTCTGTTGCAAGAGATGCAGTATATGGTTTTATTGATTCTGAAGGAAACATACAGGATGTGTATCCTTAAGGTTCAGTTCAGGAAGTTGTGAAAACACAGTATGAAGTATGTCAGTGCTTGCTCAAACGTCAGCTCAGAGCACTGATTGTATATGGACAGTGTCAAGTAAGACCTGTGTTGGTCTATACCACACTTTGAAGAGTCTTTATGGGCACCTTAGTTGTGATTGAAAGAGCCCATAGCTCCAGGAAATCTTGCAAGAAGCCCTGAAAATAACAAGTAGTTTCAGGATTTTATGTTCTGAGCGTGTTAGAAAGTTTTGGAGAGCTTGCAGATTAAAAGATTACAGTAAATTATGTGAATAACCCTGGCAAAGAATTGCTGCAGAAATAACAATCCAACCTGAAGGATTCGTTGGTTGTTTCTATGTCAGCAGTATGGAAAGAGGGAAGCTCACAGACCTTTAGCTGCACGTGTTCTTAGTAGGGTATGAATGGGGAAAAACAGTCTGCTGGTTACAAGAAATAGTTGATTTGTGCTGTAAAGACCATATTTATTTCTTCAAGGACCTGCAGTTTCACTGAGGTGCTTCACTTCACGTCAGCTTCAGAGATCTGGGAGAAAGCCATTCTTTAACATGCCGCTGTGTCTTCTGTGGACCCTGTAGCCAGTGATGACCATTGCAATAGAATCATAGGATGGTTTGGGGCAGAATGAACCTTAATGCTCATCCAGTTTCAACCCCCTGCCACGGGCAGGGACACCTTCTACTAGAGCAGCTTGCTTCAAGCCCCATCCAGCCTGGCCTTGAACACTGCCAGGGATGGGGCAGCCACAGCTTCTCTGGGCACCCTGTCCCAGCACCTCACCACCCTCACATGGTAAAAGATTGCTTCCTATTATCTAATCTGACTCTCCCCTTTGTCAGTTTAAAGCCATTCCCCCTTGTTCTTCCACTACACACCCTTGTAAAAAGCCGTTCTCCAGCTTTCTTGTGGATCTCTTTTAGGCACTGGAAGACTGTTGTAAGTTCTCCTCAGAGCTTTGTCTTCTGGCTGAGCCAGCCCAGCTCTCGGCCTGTCTCCAGAGCAAAGGTGCAAGGAGTGGGTATTTTTGATTAGGAAAGAGAGGAATTTTGAAAGAGCTGTTTTTCTCTGAGTGTCATTTCCTATTAGTCCCAGTTTTGTTTCAGTGTGATAGGTGTAGCATAGTCATTGCATCTGTCCTTTGCAGCTTGATTAATTAAATTCCTCAATTCCTACCATGTTCATAGATAGGGGCTTCTATAATTAACAGGAATTGGCAAGAGTAAGATGAGAGAAGAGAGGCCAGGGAGCGATACCTGCAAATCCTCCGAGCACATAATCCTCTTAATCAAGAGAGTAAGATATTCTGAGCAACAGCCTGAAAACTTCTTTGTGAATAAGGATCAGCTTCTCCTAAGTAACTGGTATCTTTAAGGCTGAATTCTGTAGATGGGTTTGGGGAGGGGAAGGAATTATTAAGATGTAACTGTGTGTGTGAACATATGGCCTGATAATGACAACTGAAACCTAATAAAGAACTAGGATGTGAAACTGCTTTTGGAATGTTCTTGTTAATATTAAGCTTCTTGTCATTAAACTCTGACATTTCCTGCAGCACTTTGGTCTTTGCCAAACCTTTTTAAGTGTTTGTACTCTTCTGTAATATCAGAAGCTGTTCAGAACTGTTTCTGTTCTGTCCCCTTCAGGCCATGATTTTGTAGGCAGAGGAAGAAGATGGTCAGAATAATGCAAATTGAATATGTATAAAATATTGACAGGATTTCTCAAAAATAAATGAAAGGTCTGTAACCGATGGAAAATAAGGGAAGGGGGGAAATCTGTGTGTGGAAAAAAGACTTCTTGGCAGTTTAAGTAGAGCTTTTTATACCTCAGTCCTTTCCTGGTTTTCCCCAGAGCCTCCAGTTTCCCCATTTGTATTGGAGCCTATATGATTTCTAAGACTTTCTTCTTTCCTGGCATAGGTAACAGAAATGAAAAATATTTCCCTTCATCTGCAAGTTCCCTGGTTATTTCAGGGAGTACTAGAGGAAGAATTTCACTTGCTACTTTGAGAAGTAGCAATGTAAGTATTCACTCCGGTCCTCCTAGAAAGGAATCTTTGCTGTTTCCCCTTGCTTTTATATTGTGCTCATTTGTGAGCACCCTCAAATGCTAGCTTGGCTTCTAAACTACTTATTTTTTTGGGGTGGGTTAGTATAAATGTGGGTAAGAGGGAAGCACTTTGTTGGGTTCCTATCCATAGCTCTAGGAAATCTTGCAAGAAGCCCTGAAAATAGCAAGTAGTTTCAGTGAGGAAGAGGTTTAGCCTTGAATATCTATACTGTTGTGTGGCTTGCACAACTCAAATAAGCTGGGGGTTGGACTAGATGACCTTTCAAGGTCCTTTTCAACCTGAACTATTCTGTGTTTCTGTAAAATATAGCTTGGGTTGTATGTTTTAAATGAGATTTGTGCTTGGGAAATGCTGCCGCTCAAGGGTTGCCTGAAAGCTCAGTGTAAACAGTGTTTACATTCAATGAGTGCTTTAAAATAGCTAGTAGGTGGGTCAGATTTCTTAGTTACATGTAAATTCATGTTTGGACCTCATTATAAATAATCGGATGTTTTTCAGGCTAGTTAATTATAATGTACAAGTTAAAGCCTTTCTCAAAGCTACAGATTGTGGGGTTTCTCTTAGAAGTAAACGTAGGTGTATTTTCCTCCTGAGTTGCAGGGAGCTCTGGGCTCTGCTGAGGCCTTGTTCCCTGGAAATGCCAGAGTAACTACCATCAGCCTGTCTGTCCCTTAGTTTCTTCTAAGGTTTCTTTGCTGTAGAACAACTGATGTTTGATATACAGTCTCATACCCCTTTGCTAAATTTAACTCTTCCTTTTCAAATCTGTCCTGGGACAGCAGGGTTTTGGTATTTGAGCACTTTTCGTAACTATTTGGTTGTCCTGTGCAATAGATGAAAAGAGGTTCTTGCCACCGTGCATTTCTTCGTAGCTGCGTTAGAAGCTAAAGTACTGGAAAGCCAAGATAAATGCATCTTGTTATTTGTAGAACTCTTTAAAACCAAAAAGCATGCAAAACAGAACAGGGATGGAGCAGAAATTAAAGGATTGCCTGGGAAAGATTATCCAGTTTTGTGTTAATACTCTTTACTAAAGTCTATAACAGACCTTTGTTGGACACAGCAATGTTATGTCAGAACTCTGATTTGACAAAATAAAGCATTTCTGCTCTGATCTGGGAGGATTTGGGGTTGATAAAACTTGTCCTTATGCTCTAGGACTTCATCTGGAGCCTGCACCTTTGTAACTTGGCCTGTAATTTAGACGTATGCATTAAAATAGCACCAGCAGTGAGTTTGGCTTTTACAGGTTCATGGCTGAAGAACAGCAACTGGTTTTCCTTCTTTTTTTTTTTTTGTATTTTTCCTTTTTTTTGCCTCCTGTCTTGTTGTAGCAACATGCTTTTACACTTGGGCACCCAGATTTAGCCTAGTAAAAGCAATTCTGTGAACGGGTGTTGGACGCTGTAAAGCAGTACAAGCTGGTGAATGAAGGTCCTGGCTGGGAACTGAAACTCGGGTTCTATTTCTGACTCTTATCTGCTGTGAACTTAGGCATGCCATTTCCATTTCCCACCTGTTTCTTTCTCATGTTGTATCCCTCTTAATATTAAAATAGCCAGCTGTTTGTACCCAGGACTTGCTGTTTGTGCCATGGACAGCAGAACGTCTTGGCCAATGCCCCTGCTGTGCTGATAACTGGACAAACTTCTGCCTCAGACAGAGCTATGAACAGAAACACAGATCTGTGTCATATCAGTTTAAAAAAAACCCCAAACTCACTCATCCAGCCCCAAAAATGCAAGTTGATATGTATGTGTATATATATCTCTTAAATATATTGCTTCCTAGATGCGTATCCATGCTAAACTGCCTCTCTCAAGACTGTAAACAGCTCAAGCCTATAGCCAATCTTTTTCAAACCAGCCCTATTTTCTCTGAACCAGGACTCTTCCGTAACATAAGAGGTACATACAACTTTCAAGAGCAAATCCATACAAAGCTCTGTAGAATTTAATCTGTCTTTTAGTTATCAGTGCCTTTTTTTTTCTCTTCTTTTTGGTACTTTGATAGCGTGGAAAATGCTCAAGAGCTTTTTATTCTTGAAAAATGTATTTCTGTAGTCTTTTCAAAACTGAGAATTGACAAGCTTGAGCTTTCAGAAACATATTTGTGCAAGGTGATACATATCTAAAGATAGATGTGGAATGGACAGCTGAACTGGACCTGTTAAATCACTTTTATGGTAAAGAGAAATGTGTAGCACAGACAGTACATGTAAAATACAGATTTGAATTAGTGTTGCCTGTTTATTCTTTACCTTTGCAGGCACATCAGAGGGCCTTCAAAGCATGCGCTTCTGGAAGCCCATTGCGTGCTCTGCAAAGCATTACTGTTGGTAGGTCATTGCTGTAGCAGCTTCTCAAGGTGATCGTCCTCTGCTTTCCTCAGGGTTGGGTTTCACGTCGTCACATCTCCATCTTTACAAAGGGGATCATCATCTGCTTTCCTCAGGATTGGGTTTCATCTGGTCACATCTCATGCCCAGGAGAGATTGCCTGGATGGCTGGGATCAGGTAGACTGATGCCCTGCTGTCCTAACCAGCAGCCCAGATGTTTCTTTGCCTCCTTTGCTGGAGGCAGGCTGCTGTTTGCCAGTTGTGTTTTTGAATGACTTGGTATTGCAGCACAGGGAGGGCACTGCAGCCTTGCCTAGGAAGGCTGAGGTGTTGGCCAAGTACAAAGACCATACTGTACTATCTTCTGTAGCTGTAGCAAGACTTTACTGCTACACATACAGTCTCATAACCCTATTCATTAAATCTTACCTTCAGACATGTTTTATCCATTACTGCTTTGTATTTCTTGGATGAAGATGTGATTTAGGTTAAAACCCTGCAGGTCAGCAAGCTGACATGTCCTTTCACCACTTGTACAAGTTTACTGCATGCTTGTCCATACATTTCTCTTTCAAATCTAGCTGAATTTCCCTTTATACTGGTCTGAAGTTGAGGTGCTGCCACAGCTCCTCAAAGAACAGCAGGAGGTGGTTGGAGTTGAAGTGCTGTGCTGCCAGTGTTTTCTAAGAGCAAAGTGAGGACTTTAGATTTAGCAATAGCACTGTTGTCTGTAGGCTGCTTCTGGCATGGTTTTGTTTTCCTTCTCATTCTTTTGAAACAGAATTAAAGCATAAAAGCAGCATATCACTAAAATTTACTTGGCAAAAGTACTTGTGGAAGAGTGCTATGTAGCTCTGTGGTAGAAACATATATACATGGATCTTAAATTTTCTGTACTTTTTTATTACCCCATAGAAATTATGGTATTGCAAAATGTTTATAAATAGAAAAAATCCATCGCTTGTAAGTACATGGAACAGTCCAGGGAGCAGGATTCAGAATCTTGTTATTTCAACTTGACTTTTTACTTCCTTAAATCTGAAGTGGTAATGTTTTAAAGGCGCTGCAGAGGTATAAAGTAATGCTCTGGTGTCAGTTTCTGTATTAGGATTGGACCCTCCTGTATTCACTCTAAGCACAAAACCTGTTTTAAACTCTTGCAGGGAGTAAATCGGTTCTGATCACCTCAAAACTCTGGTGTTTGAAAAAGCATATGGCCATGAATATAGGCAATGTGTGCATCCTTTTTATACCAGAAGACCTCTTTTTCCTCCTCATCTCAAGCTTTGGTGACATTCTCTGCATTACTTTTTTAATCACTTGATGTCAACACATCTTTCCCTTCAGCAGAGATGCAGTCATTCTCCTTGTCTCTCTGATACGAGCATGCGTTGTGCTCTTTTTCTGTAGTTGTGTTGTTATGTTTTGTATTTCAGTATCAGAGTTGTAAGAATTACATTGAAAATCATTCTACAGAAGCATGCTGGTGAGCAGTTTCCTCAGAAGCCCAAGTGATGCTTGGGCTCCTGTGGCTAGGCATCCATTGGAAAAAGATGTCCTGCTGGATGTCTTGCTTGGCATTAGGTTTCACCTGGGCTGAGGGATCTTCAGCCTCTTCAGTATCCTTTCACTGTCTAGTGTAGACTGTGCCATGCTCGTGGGAGGTATAACATGGTACCGATGTTGTAACAGCCTCTGGGATATAGGGATTTTAGTTCTGCTTTGTCACTTTGTAGAGTTTCTTAGAGGACAGAGAATGGTCATTTGCAAATGAAAATAATGGTTCAGAAGTTTCTGTCTGTTGTTTGTTGTGATGAATTCTGATATTAAGTACTCAAGACGAGAAATACCTAGTTTGGGAAAGAAATTCATCACTATGAGGGTGCTGAGGCGCTGGTACAGGGTGCCCAGAGAAGCTGTGGCTGCCCCATCCCTGGCAGTGTTCAAGGCCAGGTTGGATGGGGCTTGGGGCAACCTGCTCTAGTGGAAGGTGTCCCTGCCTGTGGCAGGGGGTTGGAACTAATGACCTTTAAGGGTCCTTCCAACCCAAACCATTCTATGATTCCTAGCAAACTGATATATCACACTGATAGAGTTAACTGCAGGTGTTCAATGACAAGCACTGAATGCAGCTTTCAGAGCTGCTTTTCAAAATGTGAGCTGCTGGATCAATTCATCTTTTGCTATAAGCATCAATATATATGCACTTACTCCTTGGAATGATTTTGACTAACAAAGCAGTGGATTAATGGTTTGCACTTTCATTTCTTTTCTCTCTAGTGCAACAGAATGGCGTACGACACTGTTCCTACACGGCATCAAGGAAAAACCTGTATGTTAACAAAAATACAAAGGTTATCTGTCAGGGTTTTACAGGCAAACAGGTATGTATAGAAAGGATTTTTTCTGTCACTCTTTCAGTTCAGAAAGTTAGTTGGCTGAAAAATGTAATAACATAAAATGGATTATATGCTGGCTTTGACTATGTTGATGGGAAGCTGAATATCATGATCAGGAAGGTTACTTCAGCAGTGTAGTTTCCTTTCTCTGGTTGAAATAGACCCTCGTATTCAGTCATCCTAGGTATTTTTTCACTTGTGTACAAGCTTAAAGCTTGGTTTTGAGTCACCTCTTTTATATTACTTTTGTTTCTTGTTCATCCTTCTGGTCTTCAGCCTTTTTATTGTATCCACCTGAATGGGTTCATTTTATAAAAGGAGTTTTGCAGGAACCTACAAAAACTATCATTTTAGAAGTGCCTCTTTCAGAAATGCCTTTGAATGTCAATGTCTATGAATTAAATTTGTTTTTATTTCACGATACTTAATAATTTTCTCACATCCCCTCTTTTACGCCTTTGCAAGGGGAGAAGGCTGCTTTACTACAACTATCAGCTAGTTATTTATGAGAATGCAGATTTCTTCTATCTCGTTTCAGTGTTTGTCATCTGCCAGGCTTGATATGGGAAATAAAATGTGGCTGCTAAGTCTGCAGGTGTATTAGGAACACGCAACAAAATACACTTTAATGTGCAGCCACAGTGCTCTGATTTAAAAGGAAAAGCATAGCATATTCTGATTGCATCTAAAACATGATGCACTCTTTAAAATAGGTGATGGTATATAAGTAGGCAAAGCTTCCCTTCTTGTTGTAAATTTAAGTGCCATAAATTGCCTTCAGAATTATAGATAACCTCAACTGCTTTTGGTTCATTTTGTTTGTTATTGCGTGCCTTTTAACTTTACTTATTTTCTCTCTCATAGGGCACCTTTCACAGCCAGCAGGCATTGGACTATGGCACCAATCTAGTTGGAGGAACTTCTCCAGGGAAAGGGGGGAAAACTCATCTGGGTCTGCCTGTATTTAATTCTGTGAAGGAGGTAATTTGCAGTAGTGACTGGAAGGCAAACAGTTTAATGCTGCTGAAGGGCTCCTTATGTCGTTGCTTACACTGAAGAGACATTTAGGCCATGCATGTCACTCTGCATAGAGTGAAGTAGAAGCCTTGTGAAAGCGGGAGCATTCAGTGTGGTCAACCATGAGTTTGGCTTCCACTGTGAGGCTGATACACTTACTTTATGCATGCAACTAGTTTCTCATTGATTTTGGTGTGTCTGAATTTTTAGCTAACTGTTACTTCAGGTTCTGAAGACAAGCTGAGAGAGATGGGCTTGTTCAGCCTGGAGTACTGAAGGCTCCAGGAAGATGTTGGAGCAGCTTCCAATACCTAAAGGAACCAACAAGAAATTTGAAGAGTGACTTTCTACAAGGCATGTGGGGATAGGACAAGGAGAAATGGCTTTATACTGAAAGAGGCTAGGTTTAGATTAAACACTAGGCAGAAGTTCTTCCCTGTGAGGGTGCTTAGGCGCTGGGACAGGGTGCTCAGAGAAGCTGTGGCTGCCCCATCCCTGGCAGTGTTCAAGGCCAGGTTGGATGGGGCTTGGAGCAAGCTGCTCTAGTGGAAGGTGTCCCTGCCTGTAGAAGGGGTTTGGAACTGGATGAGCTTTAAGGTCCTTTCTGACCCAAACCATTCTATGAGTCTGTGATTCTATGATGGCATTCATGGGGCAGATCCTTTTCAGCCAGTGGTTAGTTCTCAGTTCCTTAGTTGCGCTGTGTATATCCCATTTTCACTGAATTTAACACTTGCCTGGATTATAGTAAGTTAATCCATAAGAATTTACTTAATTTATGCTTGTGAGTGGATGTATTTTAATAACTAGTTATCACATATTCTCTTCAGCCCCACTAAATACCTTTTTTATTATGTCCATTGTAGGCCAAAGAACAAACTGGTGCTTCTGCCACTGTTATATATGTACCTCCTCCGTTTGCTGCTGCTGCGATCAATGAAGCAATCGATGCAGAAATGCCCTTAGTTGTTTGCATTACTGAAGGTATTCCTCAGCAGGATATGGTTCGGGTTAAACACAGACTGCTTCGGCAGAATAAGACTCGACTAGTGGGCCCCAACTGCCCTGGAGTCATCAATGTAAGTGACTTCTGGATTTGCTCCAAGGCTGAACCATTCTTAGTGATGGTTTGAGTGTTCCATCTGACTTCTCCCACTCTTTCCTTAGCCTGGAGAATGTAAAATTGGTATCATGCCTGGTCACATTCACAAGAAGGGAAGAATTGGTGAGTTTTTGAATATTTATGCATCATCTAAAGCTAAAGTATGGTGCTCTAGTGTTCTTACTCATGAGGCTAGTTACGTCGTGCCCTGAAGACAGTTAACACACTGTATAACAGCTTGTCTGTCCTTCAGTTTGGGAGTGAACTTTGCCATTATCAATCCTGAAAGCCTAAATATCAGCCAGTCAGCCATAGAAAGCACTGAGTACTGGTGATAGAGCAAAGCAATTGGAAGTTTCCTTAGGTAATGTGATTGACTTAATTTTCTTAGCGCTCTTCTTTGGGGATACTTCCATTTATCCTTGGGATTTGAGAGCACTAGGCTTTCCAGTGCTGTTTGTTCCAAAAGCTTGGCTCCTGAGGACTAGGATTCTATGGCTATAGTGAGCTCAGTATTGTAGCAGAAAGAAGAGATTACAGGCAAGTTTATAACATCATAATTTGGACGATTACACCATGATGGATGGGAATGACAAACGTACCCACTTCTCAGACAGTGGTATTAAGGTCAGAAAGGCAGTGACTTATTCATAATCATATGTCAGTTACGCACCTTGTTGCATTCAAGCCTCTTGCCCTGACATCTGTGGGATCCTTGCTCTAAACTAGAGAAATAAGAACTTGATTATTTTAAAAATAATGCTGTTCAAGAGCTGTAAAGAAAATTCTTCCAAAATAGGTTTTTGTACTTAAATAGAGCTTCAGAAATATTGTTGTTGGCAGCACGCACTGCTGCTGTCTGTCAGCGAGGTAACCAGGTTAACTTGCGCACAGCACCCTTTGCAACATTGCCATTTTCTTGATGGAAGAATGTGTTTCTTATGGGAAGACCTGTTCAGTGCTCTTGAACTATGCAGACTCAGTGTAGTTTTCCTAACACAACAGACTATCTCTGCTACTTAACCACTTCTGACATGAGAATGAGCTGTACCTAGTGAATGCTGGAGGATGCATTAACGCTGGTGTTACACCTCCAGCTTTCAAAAGTGCCCATAAACCTGGAACTGGAAAACCAAGTGACTGAGGTTACCGTTATAGATGCCATCCAGGCATTGTTCTGTGACTGTAAAAGGCAACATTAACTGATGTTGCCCTGGGCTCCCTTCTGAATCAAAGTCCTGTTCAGATTTTCTCAGTATCTACAAGAAATGTCTTGTAGTCACAGGATACTACAATCTGAACGTGAGGCACATCAAGTGTGAAAGAAAACGTGAAATCCTAAATCCAGGTGCTCCCACCAGTGGTGGAAATGTTTTCATGGTGATCCAAGGGCCAGGGAATAAATATGTAACTTCGCCATCCTCCCAGCCTTGTCTAACACTATGACCTTTGTTGATGTGCTCCCCAGCTTTCTATTACTGGAGGTGTCTAGGAATCATTTGTTAATTTTGGGATGCAAGCTATAAATATAGTCTTTAGGCCTTTATCTGTAGCTTCTCTGAGGCAATCTGATCTTGATGGTAAACAGGAAGCTTTTTGCAAACACAGCAAGTTAAAAAACCTTTGCTAGTAGACATCTGAGCTGTGCAGCAGTATAAGCCTTTGATAAAACCGGAGTTACTTGTCTAGTGGTATATTTTTTCTTTTGTTCATGCAATACACTTATTGTATTCCTTCTTAGGTGGCTTGTAGTAGATGAAAGATGATGTTTTTCTCTGTTTTCCCTTTTGTAGTATTAACAGAAATCTTTACTTGGAAAAATGGCCAAAACCCCATGCAAATATTTTGCCCTTGATCTAGGCTGTGTATTACCTTCCACCCTGAATTTAAAACTGGGGTTGTGGTCCCTTGTAATACTGTAATGGAAATGCTGAATGCGTATTGTAGAGCAGTGAACTGCAGCAACATACACCTTAATAGTGGTGACTTTCATTGTGCAGTGTTTTTCTGTTCCGGAGGATCTCTCGTGTGCTTGGCCATACTGGAGATGGGATTAATACAGGATTCTTTTGTTAACCGTAGGGCTGCTTCATGTTCAATGCATCCGCTACTTGCATACAAGACAAGATGTATATTCTTCTATTTGTGTGCAGGTTTACTCTATTGACAATTAACTGTCCAAAATGCCAACCAAAAAATAGTATAGACAGAGTCTGATATGCATCTCATGTTCAGATTATTAAAGTGATTTTCATTAATTTCAAACCAACTGCCTCTGATCATGCACTTAACTATGATAGTGTTAAGTTTAGCATCCTTTCTTTCCTGAAGGTATTGTGTCAAGATCTGGAACCCTGACATACGAAGCTGTTCATCAGACAACGCAAGTTGGATTGGGGCAGTCCTTCTGCGTCGGTAGGTTTCCTCAGCCTGTTGCACCTACACTAATCTGCCTTTTCTTTACAAGAAGAAATCCAAAGTAATGTCTTTTTGCAAGTATAGAAATTGCTGAGTGGCAATTATCTCGAGAAATGAGACCCCTGTGTGCTGTGAAGAGTATAACTCTTCTCTTTTACCATTTCTGCATGAGATCAGTAGAAACCTAAAACAAGAGATTTGAACAGAGAACTGCCAGCAAACATGATGTCAATTTGGAAACAGGTTTTCCAAAGAGGTTTGATACCATAAAGGGATAGGGCATTCTGAGGCATTTAGTTGAGTATATTAAGTAAATTCAGTTTTCTGACAGCAAGATTCTAGAGCTGGGCTGTTGGTCCTGCTGTGTCATATACAGAGCCTCTGTGTAAGGTGTCATATTTGGCGTATGGTTTGAAAAGTGATACTCAGGTGATACTCAGATACCAGAGCTTTCTGTAAATTATGTGGGTAGATATTTGGAGCAGGAATTTGGCATATTCTGACTTGGGAAAAGCCATCAGAGCTGCCCCTTTCGTGTGGCTTTGGGAATAGTGTTCATACTGAAATTTACTTTGAAGCTTTTATTGTAAATGCGGCATCATTATCTTCAGTCAGGCTTTTTTTTTTTGTGGATTTAATTCTTTTTCAGGGATTGGAGGCGATCCCTTCAATGGAACTAATTTTATTGACTGCCTTGATGTCTTCCTGAAGGATCCTCATACTGAGGGGATCATATTGATTGGGGAAATTGGAGGAAATGCTGAAGAAGATGCAGCAGCATTTTTGAGAGAAAATAACTCTGTAAGTCTTAAGCAACTTGCTTCCAGACACCTTGGTAGTTAGCCAACGTCTTTTGCCGTGCCTGAGAAAACTCAGTTCAATCTCTCCTTTCTACTTACAAAGAAATCAAAGTCATACTTTTATTAAAGAAAAAGGGTTGAAATTAGGAGCTTTGTCCAGATGGCATTGCTCTCCAGATAGATTTCATCTTCAGTTTTTTAGTCCTGTAATGATATTAGTAGGAACATTGTTTCTTGTAATATACATGGCTCTCTAAGAAACATAGAATCATGGAATAATTAGGGAACTGGATCATCCAGTTCCAACTCTCCTGCCATGGGCAAGGACGCTTCACACTAGACCATGTCACCCAAGGCTCTGTCCAACCTGGCTTTGAACACTGCCAGGGATGGAGCATTCGCAGCTTCCCTGGGCAACCCATTCCAGTGCCTCACCACCCTCACAGTAAAGAACTTCTTCCTTATATCTAACCCGAACTGCCCCTGTTTCAGTTTGAACCCATCACCCGTTGTCTTATTGCTGCAGTCCCTAATGAAGGGTCCCTCTCCAGCATCTTTGTACCCCTCTTCGGATACTGGAAGCTGCTCTGAGGTTTCCATGGAACTTCTCTTCTCCAGCCTGAATAGCCCCAACTTTCTCAGCCTGTCTTCATGCGGGAGGTGCTCCAGCCTCCTTACCATCCTCGTGGCTTGCTTCTAGTTTATGATCAGGGGAGAAAGCATTTCATACTCCTCAGACTCTTGGTTCTGTGTTGTCTGAGGTGTCTGCCTGTTTGGTATCTTTGCCTGGCCATCCGGAATTGCTCCCCCATGTAACAGGATCTTTTCTTTCTTCACAGGGTCCGAATGCCAAGCCTGTAGTGTCATTCATAGCTGGTCTGACTGCTCCTCCAGGCAGACGGATGGGTCATGCTGGAGCAATCATTGCTGGAGGAAAGGGTGGAGCTAAAGAGAAGATAGCAGCTCTTCAGAGTGCTGGTGTTGTTGTCAGCATGTCTCCTGCTCAGCTAGGTAGCACCATCTACAAGGTTCGTTGCTTGGGAATTGGTGTATGTGCTCATCCAGCTGCTTTTGAGGGAATACAAGTTGGGAGTGCATATCTTACCTAGCTATTCTGCAGCTCTGAACTTAAACATAAGGACTGTATTGTCTGAACAAGCTGCAGTTATTACCTAGATAATATGCCCTCTTAGTGTTGCCTTTATAGAAAAGTCAACAGCAAAATAGAGATCACATTTTGCTTTAAAGTGTAGCAACTTGTTGAATTCTGGTTTCTGGATGTAAAGAACCTGAATTAATTTAACACTTGAAAACAGTCTTTGAAAGCAGGGTACTTGAGATCAGAGAGCCTTGGCATAGAGGTCTCTCTATTTTAAGTACTAAGTCAAAATTATGGTTGAATATGTACAGCTGAAAAAGTTATGTGTGGAATAGGATGACTTGCTTTTCTCTTCATGCATATCAGAAAGAAGGCATTGCTTTGCACCTACAGCAGGCGTATAATTCAGCTGTGCTAGGTACTTCTTTTTGTCCTGTGCCAACTGTATAGCACAGCATCTTCACAGGCTGCAGTGGGATTCTTCCCTTCTGTTGTTTTTCCTTTACTACAATGAAAATCTTTGCTTGGATGCCTCTCTGGCTTGAGTCTTTTACTGTTAAGATGCATTACAATTCTTACACAGAATTAGCGTTTCTCAAGCCTGTTGTGCTATGCCTGAGAACAAATATTCTTTGACAGCAGTGTAATCCTGACTGCAGACTAACACTACTGGTTTTTCATAGCTGGTTTGTTAATATGAAGTGGGAGAATGTTCATTCTCCTTTCCCTATTATGCATTTTATATTTTAGTGTTTAATGCTTAAAATCAGATTTGCTAAGATAAATACAAAGTAATTTAAAATGAAATAGTGATAGAAGTGTTTTGTTTTTTCCCCCCCCGGTTATGTCTGTATGCTATTTGCAGGAGTTTGAGAAAAGGAAATTGCTGTAAGAGAAGACACTTTGGAATACTGTCTCCAAGACCTCAGTGCAGCACCTGGCTTCTGCTTATCCTTTGTCTGCTAATCTTCAGTTGCCCAAAGGACTGACACTGGTCTATGAATTTGACTTGGAAGCCATAAACCTACTGGCTAAACCTGTTTTGATGTCTCCTTGGTTTCAGACATTATCACCTCGTTGTAAATCCCAGCAAATTAATAAATCTACTACTAAATCTGATTCATCTTTTGAATTCCTGAAGCAGAGCCATTTCTTCCATCAGCAGAAATACTCCTTTTGTAACCTAAGCACTGCCCGTTTTTAAGGTAAAGTCACTTCTAGAGATGCTTTTAAGGATCAAGGCGCTGACTTTATGCAAGTATCACACTTGGCTTTATTTTTACAAAATCCAGTCTTATCTGTTTGTTGCTGGCAATTATGTTTGTTTGAACACTAGGCCAAAGTTTCCATCCATTAAACCAAAGCTGCTGGATCTGAAGGGGTTGCTTGTTGATCCACGTAGCTGGATATGCGAAGTCCAGACTTTCAAGGCTGATGAGCCATGCACAGTGTGGTCCTCTACTAGCAAGGAATTCTGTTTGTTGTGTGGAGAGATGGAATTTTTATTCCCCAAAATGAATCTCATTTCCCTTGCAAATATATATTTACAATTGTCTGTAATGATGCAAATGGTTTGGTCTTTAGATTACATTACTTACAGTTCCTCTTTAACTAGGATTGCATTGCTTGTGTGTTTTGAAATCCCAGTAACATTGGGACATAATGGAAGAGAATTACTATTCTCTGGAAAAGAATGTAATAAGGTAACTTTCTTGTTAACCACTCCCAGCACTGTAATGGAAAGCCCTTTTTTTTACTGTGGAAATAGCCCAAGCACTGTGTCTATAAATGAGTGTTCCAAGTTTCATCAAGATGGACTAAAGCTGAGATTGCTTTCTTTATATAGAGGACTGAAAGTTCATGTAACCTGGCACTTGTCTAAAGCTAACCTTGTGTTCCATAAAGGTGCTGTTATGAAAACCTGTGTCATTGTTTGTTTAAAACTGGTCTTAGTTTTCTTACTCTAATGCCTGTGGAATTTCTCTTCCTAATGCAAGCAGTAGGCAGGTACAGTAATACTCTTACCATTCCTAGAGCCTAAGCCCTGACAAAATGCATAGAAGGACATATCTACTGCACTGAATGTGTGTTAATGCACTTCCTATACAGTCAGACATCAGTCAAATGATACAGGCCTTAGAACGCAGGGACCAGATGCTGTGTTATTCACCTCGGTATGATTTACTGAAATGAACCTGGCATCCTGTGGCTGGATGGCTGCAAGCAGTATTGAGTGGTAAATCATTTCATAAAGCCTGTGATAACAGGAATTTTCTTGCTGGATCTGCTCAGTTTTCTGCTGGGGCCTGATTTAATCTAGAGCAAAAAGACTGAGTGGTGCCATGTAACTAGAGAAACAGCAGTGCTGACATGTCTCAGTCTGTGTGAGAGGGCAGTTCTTCACCAGTGAATGTTGGGATTTTGCAGCCTGACTTCTTATGAGCCTGCTGGTCACAGTAACTCCTCATAGGCCAGGTTGGATGGGGCTTGGATCAACCTGAACTAGTGGAAGGTATCCCTGCCCATGGAACTAAATGAGCCTTAAGGTCCCTTACAGCCCAAACCACTCTGTGATTCTGTGTAGTGGCGGGCATCTTTAAAGCACTTCTTTTGGGATGGGTGATGCTTCTGGATGAACTGCCTGAATTTTAGCATTGCCAGCAGTGTTGTAACAGATGACTTTCCAGGACAGTTGGGGTGTAGTAAGTTTCCTGCTAGGGATTGCTCCACAGAACCTCTTGCAGAGGCACCAGCTATCTTACAAGACAGCCATAAACCCTAATGACCATTGCCTTTTGAAATCTGAGGATGGGTTTGCAAATGTGATCTTGACTCTAACGCTTGCAGTGGCCATCTGATGTTGCAGTGTGGCTGCTGCTTCATTCTGTTTGCGCCTGGGGAAGCAGTGTGTACTAGCCTGGAGCTAAGCGTTCCCTAAGGATGGGGAGAAACCTGACTGCCTCTGATAGAAAGGCTTAGCTTTCACAGTTTCCTCTTGTTGCCTAGAACTGTGCACTTGACAGATATCATCAGAGCCTCTTGTGTTGCTGCTGACAGTGTCTGTTGGAAAACATTCACAGCTGTTTAATACCATATGTACTTGTGAATAAATATTTTGAGTAATGCAATCTGGAAAATTGTTCATTCCTTTATGTTTTTAAAAGCAAAAGTTAAGTTAGTGTTGAACCTTCAACCTGCTGCTACTTCACCTCCTAAGTAATTTTTATGTGCAAGAGAAACATTGCCAATGTTACTGTTTGAGTTCTGATAGAATCACAGAATGGTTTGGGTTGGAAAGGACCTTAAGATCATCCAGTTCCAACCCCCTGCCATGGGCAGGAACACCTCACGCTAGAAAAGGAATTAAGTTTTATGGAACAGTCCTTTTTATCCTGATCTAGACTTGGCAGTGATGTCTGTCCATCAGTGCACTTTTGAGGGATACGCTCTGGATGTTCATTTTGGTCGGGGATTCATTGACACGCTGATGCTGTTGAACAAAAAGAAGAGGCTGTAGGTCCACTTCATGCTCTTTTCCTGAGCAATATTTGTCTTTGAATGATAACTACTACTCTCACTAGCAGGTGCTCCCTGAGTTTGGTGACACTAGTAACTCTTTTTGAGGTTGATTAGGAAGGTCTGGCAAGCCTCATGAATACTGTGCCTTTTGTGGTTTTAGAATATATTCATGCCTAGGTTTTTTTCGTCTGTGTTGATGCTGTTTTGCAGGATGAATGGCTTGTTATGGAATATATTAGGGGAAGACAGTGGTAAGTTATTTTACATACTTTTGTACTTAAAATGATGAATCCCTGCCCATGGTAGGGGGGTTGGAACTGGATGATCTTAACGTCCTTTCCAACCCAAACCATTCTATGATTCTATGCTCTGACATGAGATCTGAGTAGGGATCTCACATCCATTGTGAACTTAGAATCAAAGAGTAGTTAGGGTTGGTTTGGAAAGGACCCCAAGGTCACCTAGTTCCAACCCCCTGAAGCTCAACAATGGAAACAACAGAAAATATGGATGCCAACTCATCTGATCAAATAAGGTCTCCTTATTGCACAGGAGGTGAAGAGGGAAGGAGAAGCTGCTGAAAGATGCCTATCTCTACATTCCGGTGTTAAGATGTTCTTGTATGGGATTATGGAAATGATTAGTGGTGGATTCTTCAGTCATCATTGTCATGGTTTCTGAAGTCCATCACAGTTCTTCCAGTTGTGCCATTTTTTGGATGTGCTACTTTTTGTGAGCTCTTAATAGTGCAGAAACTGTGGAATTCAGTATCAACTGCGTTAATCGTTCACTTGGTTTACCGTCACCTTTTCCCTTCCATTCCGGCTGTGTGTCACTGGTCAGGGTTAGATTAAAGCTTTCCCTAGAGCAGCAATGTGCAGGTCTGATGATACGCAGCCTTGCTGGTAACTTCTGAAGGCAGCAACAGGAGGAGTTGTACAGATGTGGATTCAGAGGGTGTCCCTCCAGGAGCCTCTGTACAGAGCTGGGAGTGCTGAGGCAGCCCTTGGCTTTATAAATCATCACAGAATCACAGCATGGTTTGGGTGGGAAGGGGCTTTAAAGCTCCTCCAGTTCCAACCCATGCCATGGGCAGAGACATCTCACACTAAGCCTTAGTTAGTGAGGGGTTAAACTATTTCTGCAGGCCTCAGACCCAGATAGTTGGCTGCTACTCGAAGCACCCAAACCTCCTCATTAAAACCAGACTTACCTTCTACAGCAGCTGTGGGATCTCAGAAGAGAAGGAAGAGCTCGCTCTCTGTTTACACTAACCCCATAAATTGATAGACCTGGGAGAAGAGATGTTTTTCTGTCCTGTAATCACTAACCCACACGCAGCAGTGTGTTTGTGCTGGGAGTAGGTGCAATAGCCTGTAACGATGTCTGTGCTGTGCAGATACATAATTAAGGGTCCCTTAAAACCTGTTTTGTGGCTGTAAAAGGCAGCGCACCAGATTTATGGCTCTCAGCGCATCTGTAACGTGATGAGGTAACGTTAAAAATACCCCGACAAACCCAGCAGCCTATGAACCTGGTTCTTTCCATGTGTGGTTTTGCTCTCTAGGTGGCAGATTTTGACACTAAACCATGGGTTTGGTTCCTGCTCTGAACCCATAAGGCTCAAAATGTGCTGGAGAAATAGAAGATGAAAACAAACCGCTGTTACTTTATTCTTTCTGGATGTTATACTGATTTATGGTCATACCCTTTTATGTGAGTTGGAGAGAGGTGGTGAAGAACGTACTTGGTTTTTCTCCCTGTGTTCTCAGTATGTCTGTTATGTCGAAATGTCTTGTTTTCCAAGCTGGCATGAGTAATGTCTGAACTATATGGATTTGCCAGTCAAACGGGACTTGCCTTAGAGCAATACTTGTCTTCATTTAGAAATGGACAAGAAATGGCTGTTTCTTCAAGGGTTTAGCAGTTCTGACTTCTCTTCTCTTGATTTTACTCAGTTGCTCGAGGTTGGAGGGCAGAAGGGGAGCAGAGCTCAGGCTGTTAGAAGAGAAAGCAACTGTCAGTAATAAAAGGTATTTTATTTACAACAGACAAAGACCCAAAACACCAAAACAGCTCGAACCCAGCCAGTGTGTAATAAACCATCCCTGAAATACTCACCAACTGCTGACAGCAGCAGGAGGCTGAGCTCCTTGAAGAAAAGCATCTCCCACACTGCTGTGTCCACCAGGCTCTGTATGCTGAAGGTACCCAGGGCGAGGGGTGAGCAGCGCCGTTAGGAACAGGAGCTCTCCTACTTCTCTGGAATCAGACTGATTTGGTTCTAGGATTCATAGCCTGAAGGACTGGGTCTTGTTCAAAGTCATCCCCTCCTTCCTTGTTCTGCTTTCAGAGTGCAAGTCTCACTATTAGCTGTAGCTGTGGCTGCAAGGAGGAGCAATAGGCAGGAGATTCAGTCTCCACTCCAGGCATTTAACTGGGTGTATTTTATTTATCTTTCTGTAGGCAAGTGTTATGTTTGCTCGAGACAGGCACTGCATAGAGCCATAGAATCACAGAATGGTTTGGGTTGGAAAGGACCTTAAGATCATCCAGTTCCAATCCTCTGCCATGGGCAGGGACACTTCACGCTAGACCATGTTGCCCAAGGCTCTGTCCAACCTGGCCTTCTTTCCCACGGTATAGACAAATAGGGAGTAAATTCAGCAGAAGCTTCCTAGGTGCCTAGACTAGTTCCTAGACAAGTTCCTGAAACATGGAATTTGGAGCAAGATCCATATCCATCTCCAGAAGTTTAGACACATGGCAGAATTGAATGCTTAGGGAACACATATGAGAAACAAGGCAAGGACAACAGAACCTCTGAAATGGTTTGATCATTGATCTACATCTGATCATTGACATATACTGATTATATCAGAAGCTTAGACACCCGAAGCACACACATTCACATCTCCAACCCTTCAAGGCTGGGTGGGACGGGGCTTGGAGCAAGCTGCTCTAGTGGAAGGTGTCCCTGCCCGTGGCAGGGGTTGGAACTGGATGAGCTTTAAGCTCCCTTCCAAACCAAAGCAGTCTATGAGTATGATACATGGAGACAGCTCCATCAGCAGGACAACTCAGTTGCTCTATCTGGAACTGAGATCTTTCTCCTCTTGGCCAAGCGACTTCCCCAAGTGATGTTGAAAGTTCCTGCCAGACCACATTTTAAAAGCCACCTGAGTTTTCCTTCCAATGTCAAGTGTATACCATGTCAGTCAGTATGTGCTGGGTTTTCCTCATTCCTGATGCATTGAAACACAGCAGCAAACCTGTATTTTCCAATTTGTCCTGTTTATGGTACAGCCCATTTCTGTTGCAAAAGCAATGTTAATAGTTAATTTAATTTGTCTTTTATAAATCATTTGAGACGACTGCAATCCGATTCCTGTACGGGGGATGAAATCATACAGCATTAATCCGCCCTTTCTTGCTGTGATGGAAAGCAGTATGATTAGAAGCCATTTTTCAGCCTGGAAATTGTATTTGGATTGTGAATTTTATAGCAGCAGCCTTCAAAAAAGAAACAAGAATTAGTCAACTAAAGAATTTGTGCTCACGTGGATCAGGTTTACAGTGAGATTTGGTAGAGAGGGCAGAGTACCCTGAATAGGCATCATAGAGCAATGTGAGAAATGAAAGAGAAAACCCCAAACCCTTATGAAATGGGGGTGTTGGAGAGCTTCAAAGGAGGAAGAGGGACAGCAACAAGAAGTTCTTTACTGTGAGGGTGGTGAGGCACTGGAATGGGTTGCCCAAGGAAGTTGTGATGCTCCATCCCTGGCCAGGTTGTTCAAGGCCAGGTTGGACAGAGCCTTGGGTGACATGGTCTAGTGTGAGGTGTCCCTGCCCATGGCAGGGGGTTGGAACTGGATGATCTTAAGGTCCTTTCCAACCCAAATCATTCTGTGACTCTATAATTCTATGAATGGTGTAGGGGAAGGGAGGTTGTCTGTATTTGCTGCTCACCTACTTAATGTAGCCCAGGTTGAAGCACAGAACAAAATACTTGTTATTTATTGGCTCTGCTTAGTATAAATAGGTAGAAATTGTTTTGTGTGAGGCACTTAATGAGGGTAGAAAACAGGTTTCTCGTCCAGTGGGGGCTTCCTTATAACCCTGCCAGCCCAAGAGTAAAGGTGATGACTGGATCTGCGCAGCTATGTAGGTATATCAGGGCATCCGAGACATCAGGACGCTGTTAAGATTCAGCTGGACAAGGTGCTGGGGCATCTAGGTCATGCTTTGCCTAGAAAGGTCGGACAAGATGATCCTTGAGGTCCCTTCCAACCTGGGATTCTGTTCTATGATCTCCTGCACAATGTTTTGTGTCTTGTCAGCCTTCCTTAAGGCACTTAAAACTCTCTACCCTTCTCTTCTCTCCTTAACCTTGACCTCAGCGTTGCCAGAGAGAAAGCAGTTCCTAGATACCTCCAGACACCTAAATACCACATTGCCGACTCAGACAGTAAGATTCCATTGAATTTTTTGCCACTGAAAAGTGAGGTTGGGTCCACATTGCATATTCTTAAGGAGACTTTAACATAAACCTTTGGTTTATGCTTAAAATCAACTCAGTAACAGCAAGTCTATTGAAAATGCTCATATCCATATATTTGGGATGCTCCCATTCTGCCCCCAGCCCATAGGATTCTGCAATCCTCCTCACTACATCACTGTCCCGCAGGCAGGGCTGGAGACCCTCCTCTGACAGCTTTATGGCTGATGGCTGGAGAAGGAGCTGTTACTCCTTGCAAATTGTGTTCTAGATTGCCACACAAATATCCATCATTGTGTCACGGCATGGCACCGGTATTAAATCTGGTCAGATAGTTAGGGTGGGTTGTGGTTGTAAATCAGCCCCTGCCTGCCTTGTGGTGGGAATCCGATCAACGGTTGTGGCAAGAGTTTGTATAGTTAAAAACATTTCCTTTTGCAAAACAAATCTGTAATACTTTGCCGATTCATTAGCATCCTGACTATTTAGTGCTTATTAAGAAGCCAAACACATCGTCCCCTTGGAAACCTGCATTGTCGCATCAATAATGCATCAGAACAAACATTTGGAGGTTGTTAAAAAGGGGAATTGTTTCATCACGATGAAAAAAACAGAAGAATGAAAACAGCTCAGCTGAAAAGATTGCGTTGTCAGGTCTGATTTAATGTGGGAATAATGCTAGCGGGATGGGGAGAGCATCTTCTCCTGGATAGATTGTTTTTACGCTGTTAGAGTCTGCGTGCTGGGATTTACAGCTCGAAACTATATATTTTTTCAGAGGATGGGTGTAATGAACTGGGGTTTGGTTCATTTCTCTTGGCTCCGTACAGGATCACCTGAAATCAGTCATGCAGAAGCTGGAAGATGGTTTGGATTAGAGGAAGTCAGCCTAAAGTTTAAACCAAAAGTGATGCTGCCATCTCTCACGTTCTTGTCATATGCCTTGTCAGTTAATTCTCTTCATTAGGGACTGTAGCGATAGGACAAGGGGTAATGGGCTCAAACTTAAACAGGGGAAGTTCAGATTGGATATAAGGAAGAAGTTCTTTACTGTGAGGGTGGTGAGGCACTGGAAT
>WYDI02006184.1:0-21503 GCA_009867235.2 Psittacus erithacus | reverse complement strand
TCATCCACAGAGTCCTCTTGATCAGGCAGTCTGTAACAGATCCCCACAATAATGTCTCCCATCGCTGTTCTCCCTTTGACCCTGACCCACAAACTCTCTATTGACTGCTCACCTGTCCCCAGACACAGTTCCATACTCTCCAGCCTATCCATAACATAAATAGCAACTCCTCCTCCCCGTCTGCAGGGCCTGTCTTTCCTAAAGAGCCTGTAACCTTCCATTCCAGCACTCCAGTCATAGGAGCCATCCTGCCATGTTTCTGTGATGCCAATTGTATCATACCTCCATAGACGCGCACACACCTCTAATTCCTCTTTTTTGTTCCCCATGCTATGGGCATTTGTATAGAGGCATCTGAGCCGAGCTCCAGATGAAGCCGGCTCATTGGCTGGAGCGACTGGAATATCTCTAGATTGCTCCAAGCATTTAATATAGGTGCTGGCAACTGACTGGTAGCGTTGGGATGGAATGATGCCCTTCTTCCCCAACACATCTAGTTTCAAGCATCCTTGACCAGCCTGGCAAGCCTCCTACCAAAACTGCTCTTCCCTTTCTTTGTCAGGCCAGCTCCACCAGCCCCCAGTAGAGCTGGCCTGCTAAACTGGGTCCCGTGTTTCAACCCATACCCTCTGGTCTTTTCTAAAAGGCACATAAGGCATTTCTTTAATATGTTATACATACATGTTTTAGGCTCTTGTTTGCATTAGATACAGAATTAATTATTTAATCATTTTAATTGTATTCCTTTCAATAAAATAAATAGTTACAATAAAAATTATCTATGAATATTCCTATGGAAAAATGTGACTTTGCATTAAGAACTTACCCAAATGTAATTTTACCTGCTTTTTTCTCTAATTCTAGGAAATAGTCCAGAGAAATGCCTAATACCAAAGACTGATCTAATTACCTTACCTGCTGTTTTTCTCGGTTATATTATTATAGCTGTTGTCACTCTGCCTCAGTGCAATGTCTGTGCTGCTTTTAGGAGCAAAGGGAATACATCTGTGCCAAGTGGGATTTCTATGACTACTCTGTAATCTGCATATATATGTGAGGACCTGTCTGACCAAATGTGATACATGCTTGACATTTCAGTAGTTTGGCCAGTCTGTCATTGTGTAATGGAAGTTTTAATTGAATAATTACCTGTCAGTAAAAACAGCAATCCTTACTGCGGTGCAAGACCTCCAATACCTTCTGAAGAATAACTGCAGGATTTAGCCTTTAATGAAACCTGCTGTCATTTCATACTGAAATGTCGATCTCACTTTGACTGCCACATATTTTCTATGTTTTTTTTGGCCACTGTGTAATTCAGAAGTTGAGGGCATGTCACATATAGTTAATTAATTACTCATAAGAATTTGATCTCCATTTAGAAACTAGAAATATAAGACATTAAAAGACTATCTATTTCATTGATTCTAGGAAGTTCAAGCATGGGAACCTGCACAAGCAGAGAAAACACTGACACACAAAACACTTCATGTCAAATCTAAGTGATAACTTAATATACTTAAAGCTTGTTTAAGAAGCCATAATCAGATTTAAATTTTTATATTCAAAGAACACTTATTAGCACATACTGGAAAAGAAAATCTAGCGCTACAAGGCAAAAAAGTAGGTTATGTATGATGAGTGAATTTACTTACCATACAAAAGATAGTATCTGTGAATAACGTGATTTAGATTAAACTGGTTGGTAAAGTCAGAGACATTCAGAACAATGACTGTTAGATGACAAGAAAAACTTGGAATTTTATTAGCTTTAATAGTGGTGAAAGTGCTGATAAACAAATCCTAATCCATTGATATTAGTGGGAAACTTTCCAGTACTTTTACTAGGTTCTAGGTTAGGCCAGTGTTTATTCCTTCTACAAATGAAATTCAAACTTCTGTGAACAAGTAATGAAGTCTATATTTCACAAAATTTTCTCAGACTTGAAGTTGTTTTGCCTGCTCTTTTCGCTGCTTTTTTATATTACTATTAACTGTAATGTAATGACGACAACTTCTTCCTCTGCTCATTCTCTCTAAAAATAACCAAGTCAAAACAAACAACAAAAACCAACCAATCAAACAAAGAAAAAAAAAATCCAAAACAAACAACTTTCCATTTTCAGATTTTTGCTGAAGTAGGTGTTGTTATCTAGCTTTTTTGACTAGTTATTACCCTACTTGCAGTTCTTGTGGAAATACATCAGACTTACATATCTGTGGTCTGTCAACAACAGAGTTCAAACCAGGGAGTTTAGGTGCATCTTTATACACCTTGTCAACTCATGAAGACTGAGATAAGGTGCTTCCACAGGCACTGAGCTCTGTTATGCATTCTACAGTTTGATAACACTTTAAATCTCCAAGTACCACTATGCATTTTATTCCATCTGTTGTAGTAGCCCACATCAGAAAGGATCCTGACGTACAGCTATATGAGAAATTGGTATTAAACCAATAGTGTAACTCAGTTCAATCTGTCAATACATGGATATGATTTATTTAATAATTGCTCTAATGCTGAATTCTGATTCAGAGATGTGTCCTGTCTGTCCTGTAGATAGCTAGTAATGTAACCCAGAATGTGTCATGACATAACAGCAATACTCCTAAACCACTGGTTTAGGTTTAGATAAAGCATCTTTGGACTTCTTTTTTTATTATTCTATGAAAACCAAAGAAACACAGGCCATGTGCATATACAGTATTTTTGTGAAGTGCAATTTCATTAATTTATTGCTGTGTTTTTTATATTTTTATTTAGTTTAATATCGATGCATAAAATAAAACAGAAAGTGAAACATAAGGTTTGTGCTTGTCAGTTTGCCTACTGAAAGGCTAGCATTTGCAAAATAAATATAAAATACCCCTGAAATATTAGTAAATGTTGGGCCTAAATATCAACAGTCTTTGTCTATCTGTATTAATAAAAGTGGTCATGCGCTCTAGGTGTAAAGTACACAAATAAGTCCATCAGTTTTAAAACTTGGATCAAAAGTGATGACATACAACAAATTATGTGAAGTGAGAACTTGCTAGTATGTACATTTGGAAAAAATATGCACTAATCACTAAATAGTTTACATTCAAAATGACTGTCTTTCTTCATTTTGTAAGCAGATAATGTTAGAGAAGTCACAGGGCAAGATAATTTGAAAGTCTGTAGTTTTGGCTATTTGACTTGAATCTATTTCCAACAGAAGCTAAGCAGAAGTAGATGGTTATTACCACCAATCGATGTAACTTGACAGATTTCTGCGAAGTTATTCTTTTAGACCACAGAAAGAAAGAAATTCACCAGTGCGAGTTCAATTTACTAACACTAAACTCAGCTGGTACAAATTAAGTTAGATCATTGATACCAAAACATGAACATGAACTATCAAAATTACTTTTTGGCATATTCTAAGGGAATCTGGGCCATTGGCATAATTTTTTAAAGCTGTCTGTATGATTGTCAGAGTTGTTGTTTTCCCTGTAACTTTTCATGTGGCAAGAGCATGCCATATGTAGTTCGTGGAAAATACTGAACGTTGGATGAAGTCAAATAATAATAGTGATTCTTGTCAGCTCTCATTTAACTTCTACCTGAGGCCAGCAGAAATTATATTTCTAACTACTCTCACAGTAAGAAACCTATAAGAGTATCTGATGTTTTGATAGTACAGTAGTACCAGTCTTCTCTCTGTAGCTGATTTCCACTAAGTCCTTATTTTTTTTCTCTTTCTTTTTTGACCTTGCTTGTTAATAAATGAGGTTTTAGCTTTATAACTGACTAAGCTGCTGAAGTGTATTTTGTATTTTTTTCTAGAAGTCTTTGTGTGGAAACACCTTAATATGCTTACTCTTTGTTATGCATCTGTAGCAGAGATTTGGTCCAACAGACAACATGGCACAGGAATGAAAGACCCATTAGCAAAGCGAAAAAGCCTGTTCAGCCATGGAAAGTCCTAACACCCTCTGTGGATTTAGTTTTTTGAGCTTTGACATCATAAGATATTACCAGGCAGATGTTGTTGTGAGTGGTGGAAAAATAATTTATAGCTGGTATTTGTAATATGTGTTGTTCTCTGTAGAATCCTAAGTGAAAAAGCTGGGGATTTGGTTTTGTTGGTTTGGGTTTTGTTTTTTTGGTTTTTTTTTAATTTTCTTTATCACATGTCTACATGAGAACCCCAAGGCTTTGGGAGTTCAAATAAGAAAAAAAAAAAAATTAGGAAACTGCTCTTAGGAAAGCAGCTCTTAAGGACATCTGTTCAAGTAACAAAACATACGTAATACATTATTGCCTAGTTCCTTTTCTAGTACAGATGCAGGAATTTTTTTAGCAGGGGTGTTTTATTAACTTATAGCATGTGCAATTGATTGTGATAATAATATTAGTTTCAAAATTAAAATATTATAGAAATTGCATCTTTCCCAGGATGCATCAGTTTAACTGTATTATCCTTGACAATTGTGTCCACTTTCAGCTTTTCTAATGTGGATCCATTTATCTAATGTGACAGGTATAGTGTCCATTGTGTTAATAGATGTATAACTGCTTTCTAGACTCATAACATGTAAAAGGTCTCATCCTCAAAGGGCAACGCTGCTGCTGTTTCTGCTTTCCCTGTTTGTAGAAGACATGACTGCTAACTCAGAATTAATTGTAGCCAGTGAGCTGTCAGTGACAGATACCCAATACACATGCTAGTACTAGTTCAGAAGGTGATATTTTAATGTACTATTCCCCCTACGTCATCCCTACATTGAGAGCCTCCTTCCTTTCTTGCCTTCCTGCCATCCCCATGCTAATACAGGATATCATAATCTGTATGAGAATTAATTTTTTCCTGCATATTTTAATACTTGCTTTATTGAGGAGCAATATGATCTTCTTAATTGAATTTCCTCTAATTCACATAAATAAATGTAAAGATTGACATCACAATGTTACTATGACTACTGTTTGTTTCAAGGTATGATCATTTAAAGGGCTTCAAATTTTCCTTTTTTCATTTTTTTTTTTTTTTTAAACTCTGTTAACCTGACCACCTTTAAAACCCTATGATACAAATCTTCTTAATGGACAGCTGGTTGTTTGGATTTTGAAGTACGATTTTCTTCCTTTTATATACACAGTTAAAATCAAGGTATTCAAATCCTGAGTTAGTTCTAATACAGAATGAGAGCTGCATCACCCCATACGAAAGATTGCTACATTTACGCAAAAGCCGTGGCCTGCTTGATTTCCAGTGTCACATGCCATACTAAAGAAATGGAACAGAATACTAAAGCAATCTTTATACGTCTTTCTTTTTCATGAAGATCATTGGAAACTTTCCTGCTTCTTTGTACTCTGCATATCTGCTGTAGTGACTGACGGTGATGAAAGCATAAATATACAGCACTTCTGTAATGCAATAATTATCAACTTTGACAGTAAGATGCAGTAACAAGAATGATTATTGATGTGCTACCACATCTCTCCATTTACTCAATACAATTAAAAAAATTTTGTTGAGTGATAGTTCTGTAAATCATTAAATATTATAAAAATAATTTATGTTAACATTATAAATATAATTGCAAATATAACAGTGAGTATTTTCATAGATAAAAATAATGGGGTTATTTTTATAAGCAGCCTTCAGATGATGTGTATTCCTCAGATGGAAAATATTTTCAATTGTTTTTTCTCATATTTAAGAATATAATTTATCATTAAAAGAAAGTCCCTGAAACTTTATTACAATGTTCACACTACTGAAGCCAGATGAGTTTTAGAGAATGTAAATCAGGACAAATTTATTATTATAATTAAACTTGTAAAATTTCAGCAACAGCTGTTTGTACTTTTTAGTTGTTCATATACATTATTGATCAGCACATGCTTTTTACTAATGTAAAACTTCTCAGAGTGTAGAGAAGTTATGCTGGTTATTGTTATAATTGGTACAGTGCTTCTGCAATGCTTCTTCAACTGAGTGCACTTGTAATGTGCATTATCTGTATTGCTAGGAGGAGCTCATCACCAAAATCAAACTAAACAAATCAATTGAAGTTCACTGAAGTCTTTAAATTACTAAAGATCACATAAAATATAATTCCATCACAAGTGAATTGTTTATATGTCAGCTTCTTTGCATGCTGTAATACAAATAAGCTCTTCTTGTAAAATGTGCCAGAGCAACAGGTAAGTCAGTGTAGTATCTTTTCGACAGTGAGGCCTGTTTCTTCAGCTTCTTGTTTTCTACATACTTAATGGCAGCTAAAATGTCAAGTGTTCAATGTCTAATGTTAGGTGCCTAAACAGTTAGAGACAGAGTACAAGATGTACCTTTACTTACTGGTAGGATAACTTTGGGCATTTAAATTTTAAACTCTGATTTTCACGTTTCTCTATTGTCAAGCAGTATATCAACACAATTGTCAAAGAAATTAATGTCTTAAGTCCTCTAATATATAAGTTTACCTAGTCATCTGTAGTCAATGAGTACAGACATCCCAAAAAGGCATTATACTGTTATTTTGCAATCATGTACTTTTTTAGGATGGCACAAATGTTCACTAGAGCTGCCTTTCTTTCTCCATTAACTACAATGTGTTTAGAAAAACTATCCCACATATAACACTAATTTTTAATCGGTATCTTCAAATAATTGCATTTTCAATTAATCCTTTCCCAGTGTTATTTTCCACAGAGTTTCTGGTAAGAAACATGCAATAAATATAGGAAACTGTGGTTTACTAATGCCTAGCCATTTGGGTGAATAATGTTTCTGAACATTAGTTTAGTTGTTTACTGGTAGCACACCTGGCTATTTTCTTTTATGTTTTATTGTGTACAGCATTTTCCATCTCTTCCTCACACTTGCCTTTCCATGCATCTGAGATAATACTTTGCATAACTGTAGGCATAGAAGTAATTTCCTGAGTCTCAGACAATTAATTCAGGAGAATGGGAGCTAAGATTCAAAATGTTGAGAATTTATTAGTATTTTACCAGACTCCCATGTTGAATAAGGTAACACTCTGATTTTGACTAGATTAAATTGTAACACTCAGCTTTCCTGTTAGATCGTGTTTGCCTTGCAATCAGAATGATCTTACACAGGTAACAATGCTCATTAGAAAAAAGAGTATTTTCCTTCTAAGTGGATATTAGGAAGGAAAAACTTAAAATAAAACATATAATTGTCCTGTGTTTATTGTATTTAGTTAGAGGTTTGTCAGTATTCAGAATGTCCAGTTAAAAAAAAGCAACAAACCAAAACAACAACAAAACCCAAACCAAATGAAACAAAAAAGATCTGAACACATAAAATCCAGTAAAATCCAGAAATACTTTATGGCACAAAGAGTACAGTTTCATGAAATAAAATGAAGGAATATCATCACATAAACAAAAAAAGAAAGTGATATTGCAGCAACAAAAAAAATTACTAAAACTGTAGGGTTTGGCTGTTGGTCTCTTCATTCGCTTCATTCACTGTCTGCAAAACTAAAACAACACCCCAACCAGAGAGGCTGTTTGTTCTCCATGTTTAAATGTGCTTGGGACCAGAAGGCAGTCACTTCCTCCCCAGTCAGCGGGTAGATTGTAATTGATAATGTTGTAATAGTTGATTAAATTTATGCATCCTTTTAATATATTACAGAGTAATTTACTGATTTCTATGAAATTTTAGTATTGCAAAACTGAGCAGAAGAAATCAAATGATTGTCTGGTATAACAAATATTTATATTCTGAAATCAGTAACAACATTGTTACCTTAAGGGGAAAACCAAGTTAAATACCTATCCACTCCAGCTATTTACATGGGTAGCACAGTATGAAGATGTACCATGAAAATGCAGTAGGAATTGCTTTTTCTTTTTTCATTCTTAGTTTAGCCTGAAAGATTGATGGAAACTTTATCTATCTCCATTATCTTGCTTCTGTGGGGAAGATATCAAGATGGGCATGAAGAATGGATTATCCTGTGATGCAAGTAGGATCCTTGAATAAGGACTGTCATGGGAACTGCATGAGGGAGTTAAGTTTCGATGTAGCCAAAAAAAAAAAAAAAATAACCCATTTCTCTTAGCAAATTGCAGGGATCTACAGCACAAATTGTACATAACACAGAGTTGAGCCAGGATTACTGGAAGAAGCAAGAGTGGCTTTTACAAAGTAGAATGATTTTTATCTCATTCATATTCTTCTGTAAGCTTCAGTGAAACATGAAAAAAGTGTATGTGTATAAGTGATCACTAAGCTAAATTATGCAAAGCCCTGTTTAAGATGCTTTGTGGCCTTCCTGCAAGATGCACTACAACTACACAATTTGAAAGAAACTCACCGTCCAGAAGTACATTTTCATTAAACTTTCCAATTTGGAAAATAGAAGGTAGATTATAGACTTTAAAGCATTTTCATTAAGTCAATCAGAACTGGAAAAAGTATATAAATATTATTTATTAAACACAATGATAAGCGACAATATGTTGATACAGATACCTTGCCAGTTCTTTCTATGGTGCAAATACATAGATATTTTCTTTGTAAGTTTCCTGTTGTATTTTACTTTAAAAAGAATCTCCTTATCCCAGATCACACTCTTGCCACATTAAAAGATGCACTGTTTGTGCTTCCAAAATACAGATCTAAGAGAAAAATGCGGTTTTATCCTGTGAAAAAAGAACAGTTTAAACTATAGTGTATTTGATGATGGTTTAAACTATAATTTAAAGCTTGGTGGTACCTAGCATATCTTTTCTCTTCCTCTCTGAAACTGTTATTAACTGCCATTTTTGTGACTTGACTTCCATTTAAAAGCTTGATCTCATTAACAAAAAAAAAAAATCCATATTTTAGTACATGAACCAAGAGACTTTGTTTTGATCCTGTGAGGAACAAACTTTATGAAATAGACATCTTCCACAGGGGATCTCCAGTAAAGCATTTTTTTTCGTGTGTCCTTGCAACACTGTCTTACACTTTTTCACAAACATGATTTCAGGGTATTTATCTACTGGGGTTTTTAAAATAAGTTTCTCCTCTGAAGAACTGAGTGGGTTTTAAGGTTCACTGAAGTATTTCATGTATAGACTGTTTGTCTTCCATAAAGGTAAATTGTTTTCTCAAGTTTCTTTTTAAAGCCTCCGCTTCAACACTTTCCACAAGGGAAATATTCCCTTGTTAATTTTTTTTTTTTCTCTCTTCGTTTTCCTTCATAGTATTCCTTTGCCATCTTAACACAAAGTATGGCATAGTTGTTCAGAAAGCAAATGGAAACAATTTTTTTGATGAAATATCTCCCTATCTGAAATAAAAGGTGTATCATGCTTGAATATATATTCTGATATGCAAGAGCATGGCCCATTCTGTAAAGCTTAATTTGACTTTCTGTGAATTAGATGTTTTGGGAACTTCTGCCTGTCTGGAAAATCAAGAGCAGAAATCAAGGCTCTTAACTTACAACTATAACAAGTGGAGAAGAGGGCATTTTGTTTAAACTACTGATTTTTAAACTCAGAAGCCAGCTCAGCTGATTAAAATTCAGCAGGTTCTATTTGCAACAACCCAGCGTAGAAATGTTTTTTTAATTATAGCTTGTTTTATAACAATGAATAGGATCTGTAGCCAAATCTGTCCCTGTGAGACATTTAGCAATGGAACAATAGTATGATTGTTTCTTGGATCCCTGATTAGCAAAAACAATACAATAGTTGTACAAAGCTTGAAAGTCTGGTTTTCAGAATAAAACAATCTCACCATGCAAAAGCTCCTCTTAATGCTGATTTCTGTAACTTGCTGTTTGATTCAAACCCATAATGGGAAGTAAAATGCATTTTAGAAGCTAGCATACAATGGAAAGCACTGAACAGTTTTTGAAAACCTGTATTTATACTTTCTACATTAAAGTTCTGTTTCCAACACAACTGGCAACTCATCTGCGGTAGGACATTTCAAACACTTGATGTCACAGGGCATGATGTTTCCTCTGCATCAGAATTCCAGTACGCAGGACCACAACATTATTTACTCTATTTACAGCCCACTTTCTGCCTGTGTATGAGGGTTTCTGGAAAATAAAGCAGCAAAAACTGTCTCACAAGCAGTGTCCAAACCTTGCTGTTATTGGCCCACCTTCTATAGAAATCCATGCTGTGGTAAAATTCCTACCAATTATTTTGCTTTAGTAAGGATTTCATTATTGCACCTTAAATGCTCTATGTCAATTTTGAAGCAATAGATTTGTATGCAGTGAATACAAATTCTGATATCAGAATACATTTCATACAACTAGGTTTGTCTGAAATAAAGTACCTTGGTACAAAATTTTGTTTTCAGCACTCAAAAGTTATGAAACTGCTTCAGATGTTTCTAGATTTTTCCTTTAATTTTCAATTAAAATTCACAGAATCACAGAATTACTGAATGGTTGAAGTTGGAAGGGACTTCTGGAGGCCATCTGGTCCAATCCCACCTGATCAAGCAGGGACGCTGAGAGATTATTTTCTAGGACCATGTCCAGATGGCTTTTGGACATCTTCAAGGAGGCAGACTCCATAACCTCTCTGGACCACTTGTACCAGTGCTTAGTTACTCAGCAAAATAGTGTTCCTGTTTTAATACATAACTCAAGAAACTAGCCATTTTTGTAATTATGTATTTTTCTTTTTGTTTAGGTGGTCAGGTAATTACAGTGGTTAATTAATTTGCAGAATCTTAAACAGAAATGTTCATGTCCTCCCTTACTTTAAGGATTTATTTCCTCAGTCGTTCATAATTTCTCATAGAGTTTTTTTTAGTTAAAAAAGGAAAAGAAAATAATCTCCTTTTCCTGTGCCTCTTACTGATTTTCCTAGTGATAGAAATTCTTACTTTGGAAAAACAGATCTCTAAATTTGGGCTACTGAAAATAAATGCAGGAAGAGAAGATTTTAAGCTCTGTAGTTTGCTATATTTCTATTTTTTTCATATTAAAAGGAAAATGCCTACTAGCAATTCCAATAAAATTATTCAGGGTAGAAATTCTAGAATGAAAAAAGCTATAAGAAGGTAAGAAAACAAAAGTTTGCTTAGTGATAGTATATAAAGTTAGGACCTCTGTTAGTGTAAACGAATACAATTCAATGACTGAGAGTATCTATTTGGTTTTGCTACTGCTGGATTCTAATCCTAAAGCTAGAAAAGGAACTTAAAAGAAAAATGCTAATTATAAAACCACAGCCCAGAGCAAGTAGTATTACATTTATTTCTGTACTGAATTACGCAGTAATCCAGAATTGACTTAATCAACTATGTCCACCCAAGGGAGATGAATAAAAAGAATCCTGGTAGGATATTGATCATCATATAAAATGGTAGCAATTATCATTAACAAATAGTTTTTAATAAGAAAACATGCAGTTAGTACTATTAACTTGAGGTTTTCCTCATGAAAGAAAGAAAAAAAAATTTAGAGAAAAAGAGTCAGGGCCTGATGTTTTTTCCATTGATTTCAGGAAAACTTACTTTAATTTTGGAGAGCTACAAGACCTGATTTTAATTTCTTTAAAAACAATAATTAGTGGAAGATACCTATATCTTCCTAACGCTCTTTTCTCTACTGACTTTGTAGAAATCTGAATGTTTAGCTTTGATATAGCCCGTAACTTTCAGATGGCTAATATGTATAAGAAAGTGACCACTAAACTAAACAGTTATTAAGCTTAAAGTAAGCTTCGTGAATCTCCTCTTCATTCTAAAGCAATCTTGCTAACCAGACCACTCAGGTTCCCTGATGCTGAAGCTGATTTTTGTAGGAAGATGGGCTTAACTTAATTTAACCACTCTCTTGAGATACTCTTGAACTAGCTGTTTCCACTGTTTCAAAGATGCAGTATTTTGATCCATGAAGACCTGCAATATTCTTTTCATGAATCCCACAGTTGCGGTTGCTAAACAATTGCAGCAGCGCTATCGGCTCTGGAGCTCAAAGGGAATAACTGTATCATTCTTTGGCTACAATTCACAAAATCAGGTTATTTTTCCAGATGAGACAGGTTCAAATCAATAATGGTTAACTAATCCAGGTGTATATTGCAGGGTTTGGGGTTTTTTTTTGGGGTTTGGTTTGGTTTGGGTTTTTTTGAGATGACTGTGGGGTTTGGTTTTTTGGGTTTTTTTGGGGTTTTTTTAATTTGTAATTTGGTCTCTTCTTCATAGTGTTTTTTGAACAAAATATGCCCTGCTTATTTTTCTTTCTCTTAAAGAGAGTGCAAATTGCTCATACCATCATTGCATTCTATGATTCTTTGCTGACCATTGTGATTGCACATATATAATATCAATCTTAGGTATTCATTTTAGTTCGATAATTGATATCAGTTAATTTCCTTATAGATATGTATTTGTAAATCCTTCTATTCCTGCAAGATGACAAAATTTTTTATTGGTTTGTTTAACTTGGCAGACTTTTTTTCCAGTGTGAACAGTGATAGTACAGGTTTTAACCTCAGAAATATGTTCTTACTATATTTTCTGATGTAATTAGCTTTTCATAACATAGTTTACAACAGTTTCTGCTTCTCAGATTTTTTACAGATTACACCTTTAAAATTACGGGAAATATACCTAACTACTGGCCACCTTTTTATGAGAAGCTTACTTCACAGATGAGCATGTGCAGACCTTTGAAATTTGGCTCTCCTGCCTGCCATCTTCCCTGGGTTGCTGTAAAAGCAAGTTAAAAATAAAAATACAGCATGCGAACATGATAATAACAATTGCCTCATATGCATTGCCAGGAATCTGTTTGTATGTCAAAAGCTTAAAAAAACCCCAAAACAAAACAACAAAAAAAAAACCAAAAAAACAACAAAGAAAAAACAAAAAAAAAAAAACAACAAAAACAAAAAGAAAAAGTCAGGAGAACAGAAGAGCACTAATCAGTGTGTCCTGTGCTCTTCTTTGTAGTCCCAGCGCCGTGTTACATTTCACCTCCCTGATGGCTCCCAGGAAAGCTGCAGTGACAGTGGTCTGGGAGACCACGAGCCGGTGGGTGGTGGAACCCTGATCTCACACCCTCTCCCTCTGGTTCCGCCGCAGGACGAATTCTACGACCAGGCTTCACCGGACAAGAGGACTGAAGCTGATGGCAACTCCGATCCCAACTCGGGTGAGTCACCATCAGTGCTCTGTTTATCTAAGTTGCTTTAGTAACTTGGTTACTTCCTTTTTACCCCTTTGAGCTGTGCAATGGTAGAGATGTTTTTAAGCATATGCATGAATATTTGGTGATGCTAGCTCATAACAATTGCTAGGAAATAATGTAGTTTGCCTGAAGTGCCTCATGTTGTAACTTCAATGTAGAAATCCAGTGAGAAAAAACAACTCCATGCTAATTGTGCAGTAAGTGAGAACAGCTGGGCACGGGCATCCTACAAGGTAGCAAGCTTTTTTTGATGAATGCGGTGCTGTTGGTATTTAGCATTGGGCATTGTTTTAGGAAAGTCATTCTAAATTCAAAAGAGCAAGGACATAGAGGTGACACTACCTGTCAGACTAACATAGAAAACAGTGAATCAGTGAAGCACTGAAAAATTTCAAGAATCCAAATTTCTGTTACACACCTACAATTCCCCCTTCTAGCAACAAGAAACACAGGGTTTCCTTGTTGGGTTGGAATGGCATGATGTTCTGCTTTTTTGGAACTGTTGGATATGTATTTTCTTACAAATATATGTCCAGTTTGTCTGATTTGGGGATTTCTGCCTTTCTTCTTCTTTCCTTCTCCTTTATATACCTCCTATATACCTTTACATTATTCCATGCTTTTGTGACAGTTAGCACTGAAGAATGAAGCGAGGTCTTAACCAATACTACAATTAGAATTTCAGCAGCTGTGAATGGGCTGTCTCTTGAACAAGAATGTATGTCTACTTAAGCAAGTGAGGAGCTTAAGTGGAATTATCCTGTTAATTCTCTGACCACGTATGAGACATTTGAAAGATTTAACGAGATCAGAGAGGAATTTTAAGGCAGCATTGCGTATTGGCAGTGTCACATTGGCTTCACTGACTCTGAATTAGGCACATCTCTTCAAAATGTGATATAAAAATCCTCCAGGAGTTAGGAAAAATGGGCTGAGTAAACTTTATACCATGTTATTAAAAATGTGGTTCTTAGAAATTTTGTCAAGTACATTGTGCAAACACAGCATATTAATCTTGATTATCTATTCATACCTGATACGGAGACTAATAGAAGATTAGTCAGAGTGACTAAGTGCTCTTAAAAGCTATATGAAAAGTTTTAATATGTCTGTGGGTACACCTGGTTTAGCACTGGGAATGCTAAATTTATGGCAAATTCATGAAAATCTAACCATCAAGCGGTACTGTTCATCAATGAATTATTGAATTATAGGTTTTTCCACATTCATCAGGCTGAATTAGAAAACACATTGAAATAGTGCATTCCAGCTCTCATCAAGTCTCACAAACTAAGAAGGGAATGATATGGTCATTTCTGTGACAGAAATCATCCTAGGAAAACCTAAGTCAGGAAGGGAATGATGGTACCCATTAGATGAATTTGATTTTTATATCTTACTCAGTATCAAGCTATTGCCCAGGCATTGTGTTGAAAGTTATTTTGCTACTGGAGGCACAAATTTTTGGAAGAGATGTGAAATGGAGTTTAAAGCAGTTTATGGTTATTGAAAATCCTGTGACAATTTTCAGAAGATAAAAATGTTAACAGGTTATTGGGATAAATTACTTCTTGGGTATTTACATATGTTCACGGTTAAAATAACTGATGTAGTATCATTTCAACATTGTATTCTTTGACACTTCTAAACTGAATTTCTAGTTCTATTTCAGTGAAATGTTAAATGGGTATATTTAATGGTAGATGGAGTTTCATTTCAGTGGCTGTTTAAGGATTGCTGTATATGAAAGTACTTGGGGCATGCTGAAGTAAAAGATACAGCTATAAAGTAAGGAATAAGTCTTAATGGAGAGTCATAGTGTTATCATGTACATGTACTACTGCTAATTTTGGATTATAAATGTGGCAGAACGATATTTTATTTTTATTTTAAATGTTTCAACTGAAAAAAAAAATGCTTATGGAAACATTTTCTAATGATCTTCAAAAAAAAAATCTTCACTAAAAATAGAGATTTGTCCCACTGTATTTTTATGAAAGTTTATTCTAAGTAAAAGTTTGTTTCAGCTCACAGGAATATGATATTAATCTTGATAGTAAAGTCTTTGCCTCATGGTGAGAGCAATTTTGGTTAATTGCTTTAATGCTCAGTGAATTGTGTGATTTATTGTTGTACACTGTGAAGTTATATGAATAAAAATGCAGCCATTGTATCTCAATATTAGTATGCTGCTATTTTAATTATATTTGAAGAGTAATCAAGGGCCAGGTCTTCAAAACCTGAAACAGGAAAAGAAAAATAAAACCCAGAAATCTTGTTAACTTATTACACAAAGGTATGAGAAACATTATTGCCGTATCTTCTTGCAATCATTAGCTTCTACAGAGACACAAGAGCTACAATTATATGATTTAATGAAAGATACGTACACAGTGAGAATATATTCATCTAGCTAATCTTAAAATAGTGAGATCTCTAACTTGGCGAAACTGAAATGAAGAGAGGCACCGATAACACTGGTATTGTCAGCCACATACCTTCACTGTGATTTTGAAGGAAAGGTAGCCAGATTGAAATATGAAGTAAAAGACAAAATTTTTTATATGAACTTTTAGAATCATTTGTGTAGTCCAAGTTTGATTTGTATCACTCAAACCTGTCTTTATTGTCAGAGGACTGTGATGTTAACCTGCCAGTTAGTTGCAACTGCCTGATATTTCACCTCTGTCTGTTACACCCTCATATGCTTTACAAAAATTCTTTCGTCAGTGAGCAACAATTCACTGTGTTTAAAAACAACACATTACAGAGTGACACCAGCACTGAGGTTTTGTTATGCATTATTAAGTGATAATGACAAATAATTCAAATTTACTACAGGAAATCTCATTATTCAATAGACATGGTTATGATGATTTAATTCTGCATACAATATTGATTTGTAAGGCAAGCCTTGTGTATGTTACAACATCTTATTGCATTTAAATGCAGTGATTAACAACCTTAGTCTTTTCTTGCTGACCATGACTTTGTCAGATGCATGGGTCAATAGGAAGGGAAAGCAGCATGACACATTTGGCTACACTGTCACAATGATGACAAAAAAAAAGGTTTGTAAATATTATAGTGTTGAGAGTCTGTAAACAAGCAAAACAAAATAAGGCACATGCTAAAAAGCAGATTCTATCATTTTTTGGAAGTTAATGGCTTTGAAAAATCTGACGTGTGCTTTGGTGTGTGGAATGCTGACCTTACATGTTGTCCAAAGGAACACCATCTTTTGCATTTGCAAGGTGTGTATATAACACTTCCTATGAAAACTAAAGGAAGATATCAGCTGATTAAAGTTCTTTACCTTTTGTTGTATCAGATAACAATGCAGAAAACATAAAGTTTCTTTAGAATCTAAAAAAAAGAAAAGGTCACTGTAAAACTGTATTTACTGGCATGACTTCATAGCCTGTCTTATTACCAAAATTCCTGCTTTTTAATGATTTTAAATGTGCATATTAGGAAGTGCACATTTAACTCAAACATCTTCTTTATCATCAGTTACAGCAGAAGTGTACAGCTGTCTGATGTATTTTAATGTGGATTATTTCTTCAGTGTTTTTCTTTGCCAACAGTCAGGTGCAGAATGTTATTTTTCACTATTATATGTGTGGGTTTTGTAGACATAAAAAACCAACCCACCATATTAGTGAGGAGTTTTTCTAACTGTGGCTTTAAAGAAGGTTGTCAGGGACTTAAATTGAGATTGGAATTGTTAATGTATCTGAGGGTTTCATGCAGCAGAGCTGTGCGATAGAAATGTATGAAGGAAAAATGTGCCTCCTAGTGTAAAGAAGAGGAAACATGCAGTTTAATGAAAATGCTTGATAAATCACATTTTGATAGCTGCAAGCTGTAGATGTGATTCATTTTTCTTCAAAGAGATAGAGGAATAGCATATATTTAGTAGAGTGCTAGACCTGCTCTAGGGAGAAAGCCGCCTATACACTGTGGATGAATCTATGCAATAATTCCAATGGTTTAAAACCAGACAGGAATATAATATTTATGTCTTCTATTGTTTATAAAACTAAGTAAATGCTTGCCTAATTTCTACACCTCATTAATAAGTACTATCAATATATGTTGCATAACACAAAGTAATATCTCTATAAAAATGAGGAACTGTAGAAAAAATTGTAACAAAAACAATAAGACGGATGACCTTCAAATTAAGTAGAATATTCTATTATGTCCTAAATTATTAATTACAAATTACAAAGCAATTCCATATTCTTGGAAATAATTTTATAATGCTATCAATAATACTGTTTTGTGAATAGTTTTTTTGTTCCCAGTACATTGAAAATTTTATGGATAAATGTGGCTGATAAATACCCGAGTTTCCACATTTTAATAAACCTAATACTATGGTAGTTTAGCCAACTGATGTCAGAGGTATTCAATCATACGATAGTTCCAGTAATAAGTAGGAATATGTCTGTGGCAGTGGTTTAATTATGACTAAAATTCAGAGTAAAGGCAAGACTGTCTTGTATTACACTTGGTCATATGATAGAGTCTCATGTGGAGAAGCTAAGCCGTTCATGCAAAGAGCTTTGGTTTTACAGTGTCACTATCATTACACCCAGTGGGTGATGATGGTTTAACCTTGCGGGCATACCCTCTGCTTAATCCTGCCTTTCATTTTAGTGCCTCAGAAGTTTCTTGTCTTACTTGGCAATATCGGAGTCCATAGCTGAACATCCTAAGGTGTAGGAAGAAATATTACTCTGTTAATGCTTAGCTTCAGATAAATCACTGTCCACAGTTGTTCTTCTGTTTTTATAATATGATACTCTATGTGAACTAAAATAGGAACATTTGCCTTTGAGTCATTTCCTCCGTTTCATTAAAAACAAGTTCATACCTCACACATAAACTAACACTGTCACATTTAGCTACAGGCAAGTAGGAGTAAGAAAAACTGGAGTCAAGTTGTGAATTAGCCTACTGAAGAGCTATAAAATAGTCTGAAGTTTGAATTCAGTCTTAGCCCATGCACTTCTTTCTTTAAAAAGATAAATAAAATCTGAAAAGATATAAGAGGTATTGCTATCTTTTTTGCATCTCTTTGTTGCCTCATTACAGTGAGAATTTTAAAATTGTCTTAGTTTAGAAAAGCCACTGTGTTACGTCTGTTCATGTTTTACTCTCTTTTCCCCCATGCCCCAAAGCTAATTGGAGTGTAAATCAGGATGGCATAGCCATTGAATGGGCAGCAAGAGATCTTGTCCCGTTGCTTCTCTAAGATGTACACCTAACGCGTCTGAACTTTCTGCTGCTGCTGCCATGCAAGATGAGATGGTCCTCAGGTCCTCAGCAGTGAGCTGAAAAGGCTAGATGGGGCATTTGGGCTATTCAGACTCATAAGAAAAATTTAGAAGGGTTAATAGAATTAAAGGATGGGGAACGTTGCACATTAGGAGAAAGTTGGTGCCTGTGACAGCCATCTTTGATGAAATCTAGGACAGTTTAAAACTGCAGATCCTTTGGCAGTGGTGCAAGCTAAACATGTAGTCAAATCTCTGCCGTAGCACAGTGCATAGAATTTCACACTAGGTTTCTTAAAGTAAGCCTGTATTTTGAAATAGTCCAGTGATCTATTTTCTTTGGTGTTTGTATTGGGTTTACATGACAAGGTTGTGGGAAGCAGTGTCTGCAGGCAGTGCTTCTATGAGGAAAGATCAGAGGCTGCCTCCATGTTAGACAAAGCCAAGTCCTGCTGACTCCAGAAAGACCCACTGCTGCCTGAAGATGCACAGCAGCTGGGAGAGAGGAGTAAAACAATGTGAGAGAAACAGCCCTGCAAGCCCCAAGGTTAGTGAAGAAAGAAGGGGGAGATGGTATTTCAGGCAACAGAGCAGAGATTCCCCTGCAGCCTGTGGAGAAAACCATGGTGCCTCTCTCCTGCAGCGCATGAGGGAGTGCAACACAGAGCAGGTGGATATGTCTTGAAGGAAGCTGTGGCCCGTGACAAGCCCATTCAGGAGCAGGCTCCTGGCAGAAGCAGTGGCCCCTGTGAGACTCACTCTGAAGCAGTCTGTTCCCAAAGGTCTGCACCCCATGGAGGGACCCATGCTGGAGCAATTAGTGAAAGACTGTACTCTTTGGAAGGGACCTCCTGTTGGAGCAGGGGAGCAGTGTGATGTTGGTGTCCATAGTTTAGACATGGTGCTCAAATCATCTTGGATCTGTAATAAACTGGTTAGTTCTTTGTAGGATTTTGAATGTTGCAATGTTTTACTCTTAAGCACTTTTTTTTTCTTTTTTTTTAATGTTGGTCCCATACCTGCCCAGAGCAAAAATAGTGAATCATTCAGTCCGTTTAACACTTTTACAGATAAATGACATAGTTAACAGCTTCAAGTTAAATATTCACTGCAAGAAAAATAAAACATAACTCTTCCAAATAATAGACTTTTGAAAATCATTTTCTTTCTTTATCATTCATTGTTTTGACCTAAGTGAGTACTTTTCCATATAACAGTACTTTTTAGCAGTAGAATAGAAACAGATTTTTCTATTCTTTAGACACTTTCCATGGGAAATAAAAACAAAAAGCACAACTGAATACATATATCTTTAATCATGGTTAAGTGTATTAGAAGGGCTTTATTAGCATTCTAGCTGCTTGATCAGATGATTGTATTTGAGAAAATGCACTTTTTAAAAGTGTGATAATATGATTATGGCAGCAATATTTGTTTAAAAGTTTTGAGGTTGCTTTTTCTGAAATTCAGCGAAAGTTACTATGCCAGCTATGATTCTTTGTTATATTGATGCTAAGATTCGTTTACTGATGTTTCACATTCTGTTTCTAGTGGAGTCTTAGCAGTGCAACTCTTATTCACAATGGCAAACATTTAGTTATTTGAAAGAAAGGTTATAGTTGTGTGAATAAAGGTGTCAGGTATAGCACGGAATTGTCAATTTCAGCATTCAAGTGGTTGCTAATTCCAAGTAGAATTAGAATTGCTAATGGTTGCAATGAGAGAAATAACTCCATACAAGAGGAATAACCCCATTGCACCAGCACCGACTTGGACCAGACCAAGGAGGAAGCGGGTTCTCAGTAAAAGAACTGGGAGCCCTGGTGGACAACAAACTGACCATGAGCCAGAAATGAGCCCTTGAAGAAAAGGAAAAAACCTCCTGGACTGCACTAGAAAGGGTATTACCAGCAGATTGATGGAGATGATCTTTCCCCTCTGCTTAGTATTGGTGAGACACATTTGAAGTGCCAAGTCCAGTGCTTGGCTTCCCAGTATGGAAGGGATATGGAAATATGGAGCAAGCCCAGCCCACAAAGGTGATTTAAGTATTAGAGCATCTGTCACTTGAAGAGATACTGAGAGAAATGGCACTGTTCATCCTGGAGAAGAGAAGGCTTATTGAGGATCTTATTAAAGTGTGAAAATACATGATGGGGTGTGGGGAAGGAGAATAGAGATAGAGGCAGACTCTTCTCAGTGGTATACCAAATTAAAGAAGAGACAATAGGGACAAACTGAAATACAAAGGAATTCTCTTTAAAAATAATGAAAAAAAAACCAACCCAAACCACACACTTCCTTACTATAGGGGCAATAGAACTCTGTACCAGGTTTCCCAGAGAGACTGTAGAGTTTCCATGCTTGGATATTTTGAAAACTGAAGTGGACATGGCTCTGATTGACCCTGATTTGAGCAGGGAGGTTGTACTAAATCTCTAGATGTCCCTTCCAATCTCAAACATTCTGTGATTCTAAAATCATAGAATGGAGTCATAGACTCATAGAATAGTTAGGGTTGGAAAGGACCTTAAAATCATCTAGTTACAACCCCTCTGCCATGGGCAGGAATGTCTCACCCTGGACCATGTTGCCCAAGGCTCTGTCCAGGCTTGCCTTGAACACTGCCAGAGATGGAGCATTTACCACTTCTTAGGGCAACCTGTTCCAGTGCCTCACCACCCTTGCAGTAAAGAACTTCTTCCTTATATCTACCCTAAACTTCCTCTGTTTAAGTTTGAACCCATTACCGCTTGTCCTATCGCTACAGTCCCTGATAAAGAGTCCCTCTTTAACACCCTTGTAAGCCCCCTTCAAATACTGGAAGGCTGCTATGAGGTCTCCATGCAGCCTTCTATTCTGCAGGCTGAACAACCCCAGCTTTCTCAGCCTATCTTCATACAGGAGGTGCCCCAGTCCCCTGATCATTCTTGTGGCTCTCCTCTGGACTTGTTCCAACACTTCCATGTCCTTTTTATGTTAAGGACACCAGAACTGCACACAATACTCCAAGTGAGGTCTCACAAGAGCAGAGTAGAGGGGCAGGAT
>WYDI02006183.1:0-22155 GCA_009867235.2 Psittacus erithacus | reverse complement strand
TTATCAGTACTGTTCTCAGGCTGAAAGTTAGAAACACAGCGCTGCACCAGCCACTAAGAAGGAGAAAAAATGACTGCCACTGCTGAACCCATGACACCTACCAATTTCAATAGGCTGCTACAGAAGTAGGTCTCTCCCAGTGTAGGGACCAACTTGTAGATATGGAGACCAGTACTGTGGATAAATTTGCCTTAGAAGAGCTAAGTACTAGTTTTTAGTGCTTTCACTGCTTTTTTTTTTCCCTTCTATATTGCCAGATATTGCCAAGGATCAGATTTTGCAATTGTAGAGTAACAACATCTTAATCTTGGATTTCCCTGTTAATCAAAAACAATTCTTTTGTTATGGGGTGTATTGCTTTAATTCATTTTGTCTTAACTCTTTAACTATGTTTAACAGAAGATAACTGCCCAGAAATTTTCACCTCTTTTCATACAGGGAGCTTTTTCTAGCTCCAGAAACTAACCAGACACTAACAGTAACTTTAACATTATAATGTTACAGAAATATTCTTTGAGCTTATTAAGCGACTGACTATTCAGTGTTCAGAAAACAGAAATGAAAAGCAGTAGCTCTGTTATAAAGCTACTTCTGTATCATCTGTTGTGTCCATTTTCCTTATTTAAAGACAGGGAAAAAAAAAAGAGCAGTAAAAATGACAGAAAATAAGTAGCAGAAAAACACACTGAAATAACATACCCACTAAAATAATGAAGCTATAAACAGAAGGAAAATTTGTGTTAAGGCTACAAAAGTACTTTACCTCAATTCTCTTGGGGCTAGTCTTTACAAGACATATGGCCCTTTTCACTTTATGAGAAGAATCCAATATGCTAAACTCTATTTCCAAGACTGGGCATTACTTTAAGAAAATATTGTAGGACTGTATGTCTGTTCTAACCCAGGGCCTTTAGTCTACGTTCAAAAAAATATTAAAAGCAAATAGTGGAGCGTACGTTTGATTTGAAGTATATCTATCATCCAACTGCTGATGGACACTAGTTCATTTGCTGATACATTATAGAACCAATCCCTTAATGAGCAACTATCCCAAAAAAGTAATTTTAAAGCACAGATGTTGAGTATCTCAACCATGTGACTGCGCTTTGAGATTGAACAAAATGAAAAAGGATTTTTTTTTTTTTTTCGTTTTTCGGGTGCTGTGTCGCTGTTTCATGCTTTGCAAATATGTTACTGTACTCTGAGATGTCCATCTTTCCCTCTACTATTCCTTTATTTTATGTTTTCCAAGGACTAAAAGAAGCCCAGTTCTTGCTTCCACACATTGGTGAGGTGATGCAGAAATATTTATAGAATTAACACTGATTCTGGTTTGTTTCCCCTGAAATTGTAGTGATACAACCTTAATGGCCTGGCAAAGATAGCTGTATCTTAATAATATTTAAGCTATTTTTGTCTTCCAGGTCTTAGAAATCCTTTCCAGTGTCAGACAAAGTTACTATTTCCTGTGACTGAAGTTAATGAAACTGTTTGTGTGAGCAAGTACTGCTGGTTATGAACAGCAACTGTATATTTTAGCTATCATGGCCATATTCTGACCATAAGTACTCTGACTTCTCTACAGCTGTCAAATTTTCATCAGAGTTTGAAACTCAGTGTCTTTGATTCTTAATCTTGTGGCCAGGATTTCTACTGAGATGAATACCCGAAACACAGTAAGTGTGCTGAGCTCTGTCCTGAAAAGGGAAGGGAGGCCTTGGGGAAATCCGGCTCTGTGCATTTGGCAGCCTTGCTGCAGTTGAACAAACGGCTGACGGTGCTGTTCCTCCGCAGGCTTTCCTCAGCGGTGTGAGGGGCAGGGATGTTCTGCAGTATGTGAAAGCAGCATGCAGTTTTGGCTTTCAGGATGGCTAAATGACTGCATATGTGGGCGGAATAAAGAGAAATTTTTAATGTTTTTAAGGAAGTATCTCTTTCTTCATGTACCACATTAGACAGGACTGTAGCATTATCTGATGCAGAAAATCTCATAATCTCTTTGAACAAAATGCTTCTGCGGCAGTCCTGCTGCATGTATATAATTCTGGACTTGTGTTTATAAGCATGAAGAGGGGGGCTGGACACAACTGTAAAGGTGATACAGTACTGATTTCACAAGACTTTGGTCTCCCTCTTGATGTGATGGGCAGTACCAACAGCATCACAGTCCTGCAGGTTGCTCCTTCCCTTGTCCTCCTCCTCACTGAAAATCTTTCATCTTTTTATGACCCAATGGCAGGAATTAACTTTTCTGACTAATTTCCACTAAGACAGTGGTTCTCCTTAGAGATTCAAAATGAAAGTTGGTTTGCTTTTTTAATCACCTTCTAATGACAATGCAGCAAAGCTATTACTAAATTAAATTGAAATTTTTCTCCTTCATAATGTTACCACATAAAAGAGGAGAAAAGCATTCAAGTTATGTCTGTGGACTCTTCATTAGTGACAATATTGAATACGTACTATTATGAAAAAACATTTTTAACCTCTTAAATTTAGTCTTACTTTATCTGATCTGGCATGTGTTGCCTATATGCTGGTGTCCATATGTGTGTGTTATAGATCAGTGTGCTTGTATTTAATGGAAGGAGGAAGCTGACTAACTAAATCCATCATAAACGAGTATGCAATACTCATACCAGCCTGCTTCAGTGCTTTTCTCATTGTCCAGAAACACTTTCCATCAGGGTCCCCAGAGTGCCTGTATTTTTGCAGAGATCTAGAAATTTACCCTGTCAAGGTTGGTTTGGGAGATATTTTGGGCTTTGCCTTTAATTTTCTGTAAACTTTCCCTTTGTTCTGATGTTTTTGGTTTTGTGCTGGTGGCTTTTGTTTGTTTGTTTGGTTTTGTTTTGTTTTTTCTTCCATAGGTTAAATAGGATGGGAGGAGGTCTGTCTCAGACATAGGCAAGTGTCCTTTCCACGCGCATAAGAAAGGTCTGCTTTGCAGGTAGCAGGTAAGTTGATCCATTGCTTGACACTGCAGAGGGTTATCCAGCACCATGCAAATCAGGAGGCTGATTGATCATCTGTCACTGGAGATAGAAGCAGATTTCCTAACACATAAGTATTTGCTGCTTTTTTCTTTACTGTTTAGCTCTGATATTTTTCTACCTAAAGTGACTACTCAAACTAATGTGATTTAAAAAAAAATAATTAAAAATAACATTTGTGTTAGTTTTCTGATCTGCTGTTCAATGTTCTGCAGCTTCCTTAATATACATCTGAAGATAATTTAGAATTCTGATAATTTTCAGTAAGTGCTGGAAGTATGTGTCAGTTCTCACTATGTGTTTTGTGGTTATGTGCAAATACCTTATTTCTGGTCATACAAAACTCCTAACAGTTTTTTAGGTGAGTCACAGATTAAATCCTACCTACTAGTTTAAGTTAAAAAAAAAGTTTTTTATTTTTCCGCAAAAATTAACGTTTATGAATAAGCACATAATTTTCTAAATATCTCATATATTTTCTCAGTCCAAATGTACTGGTAGTCAGTGTGATGGAATTTAAAATAAACTCTTTCCTGTTCTTGCTGGAATGATTGCACGTTCTTGGTCATGTGAGTTGTAGAGAATGTGTGAACTGGAATTTGAAGTAAGGATGGCTTAATACATCCCAGGATACACCTTGACAGAAGTATTAATTCACGGCAGGCTTAATCTACATTGAATCTCTGTATTTTTATGACATGTACAATTGATTGTAATGCTATACTGGGTACCATGTATGACATCAAAGAGCTAAGTAAGTATAAAGGTATGCAGTATTTCTTCAGTTTGCACTAACAAAATCCTTTCCAAACTTGGATACTTCCCACTTAAAATCTTTAGCTCTTATTGTATTTTTTGTTTGCAACATTTCTGTCCAAAAATAATATTTGTAAAAGGAAAATAGAATTACTAGGATATCTTTTTTGTTGTTGTTTTGTTTTGTTATAGTTTTAAATGATTTAACTCTTAGGTGTCCTTGGAAAGTGGACAAAAGTCTACAAAATAAAGCTAAGCTCTCATGGTATGATCAGCTTGCTTTCCACCCTGCCATGAAATAATTTTCTGAAATTGGAATATTTCCCAAGGACACCATGAAATTTTCCCCTAAGGAGATAATATCTCACAGATTTCCTTGAAGCCTTCAGATGTTATTCCTGTGCCATAAATGCAAGCTCTGCTGAGCACGTTAACAGAGGTTTTTGTGGACTGGCTTAAGCAAAGCAGGTGTGACACTGAAACTGTGTAGACATTTTCATGTCATATGAACCTGGGATAAAGATCCTTCTGAGAATGAGGAGCTTAGTGGTGTCCTATGTAGCTGCACAACTTCTGAGCAGTAGCCTAAGCATCTGTCTTCAGAAGAGTTTGGGTGTTGAATCTCTGTTGAGCTGAGGTTTGCTCAGCTGAGGTGTACATTTGTGAGAGGCGTGGGCACAGGCCTGGATCAGACTGGTATATTCTCTGTTCCCTTTGAAGGTGAGCTCCTAATTCCCCCAACAAGAAATGATCAGACTGCTCTCCCTGAAAGAACACAAAAGGAATGATTGTCCAACCTTTGAGCGTACTAATGAGGAGTTACCATTAGCTGGCAAAATGTGTTAGGAACTGAAAGATTTTGTTTGACAAAATAGCTTAAAATAGTGGTTGCAATTGAAACCAGCTGCTGCAGATATTAGCTTTTGCAGTAATGTAATTATAATAATCTTTACACTTTCTATAGTGCTGCTTCTTGCAAGGTAAATAACTTTCATAAATGTCTTTTCATACAGTGTATCTGAAAAATACACTGCCCATCTCTGAGGTGGACAGATGCCAATTGGTACATAATGCGTTCTGTAACATATTTCAGCTAAGGGCTCAGAAATGTCATAGGATCCACAGTATCCTTGAAGAACAGACAGCACTTCGGCTTCTGAAGTGTCATTCAAAATATAGGTTGTATATGACACATAGGTTGCTTTGTACCACTATGTAATTTAGTGCGCTTATGCAACAAAGTGCATGTGGGATCAATGGCATATGGTATATTAAGAAAGAATAACGCCAGACTTAAAAAAAAAAAAAGTATTCATCCATTAAATGGTGCAAATTAAAGTAAGCTGTCAAAATGACAGCACAATAATGCCATCTTTGCAATATCACATACTGCAACACAGTTAAATCATATCACTTTTGTGGAAGAATTACAGATGAGATCCAAGAAAAAATTGCTTTTGAAATGCAATTCTTTGTTAGTTAAGAATCATCATTGCTAGCCAGAATCCCCTATAAACACATAAAGCACAGAGTAACCATAATAAATCATGATAATTTATATCACAGCCAATTCTGGGGAAGTAGCATCAGGGGTTATACTTCAGATACACTTCATATTACTCAAACTGTAATTATTTTCATTAAAATATAAAATTGCTTACAGCCGATTTACTTGAAACACACAGCACTGCACAGCTAGCCATGTACACAACAGGGCCACACGAGTTCAAAATAAGTAAAGTGTTAAATAACAACACTTGACTCATAATTTTTAATTGCACATCTTTATAGACACAATCAATGTACTTTTAATATTCCTTTTTAGTGAAACATTGGACTAGTTTTTTCAATCCTCATCATGTTGATTAAAAGTCAATGTCAAAATAAACTTGAGAAAATACTGTTAGGTGCTTGTAAATACAGCCTCTCTAATGGCTTGTGCATGTCAAGAGGGCAAATTTTATTTCAGCAGGAGAAAAGGAAATGCTTCAAGTTTGTGGGAAGGCAGTCAGTGGAAAGCTGAAGAGTTTGAATGTTGTCAAGTGTAATAATTTATAACAGCACTCTCTAGCACCTTTCTCTGCCAATTTCAATGAGTTCTACCAACAGTAATTAATTATGGCCTCCAACACCTCTATGAGGTAAATATAGACAGTGTGAGGTGCTTTTCACCTCTCTGTGGAGCAGAGAAACCTGATGAACCCCTGGAAGATACAGGTTGCTGCAGAAGGCCTTTCCACTTCCACCATTAGTTTTGAACAGCCTGTGATGCTACGTGGAATCTGTGTCTAGTAATTACATATTGGGTTTGATTTGTTGATGGTTATCTGATTCTGTTGTTTATATAAGCAGCAGAGATGCTAACCTTAGAGCAGTGCATTGGTGAGTTGGACCTACTCTAGCCCACAGGCATGCTGTTCAGGGGGCGGTGAGGTTTTGTCTGTCTTTTTTATTTATTTACTTTTTTTTTTTAGGTGAATGAAATCCACTTACTGGACCTGGAGTTGTACTAATTATCTCTTCTTTTGTATTTTATACCCTTATTCCTTGAAAATAAACTGCACCATTTCTTGTAGTGGTGACTTAGGATGAAAGTGTGATAAGGTAGAACATGAAGCTTCATGGGTGTGTCCAAAAAGGGAAGATGAGCTTTATCAGCAAACATGCTGTTCATTTTGACAGCACTCTTTCACGAAGCTTCAGAAAAATGCACAATCTTAAATGCTTGTGCAAGACTGATCAGGATCCAGAGTTTCTTTTAGGATGGAGCCTCTTTTAGGGCTCTTGAGGTAAGGCAAAGCCAAGATGCATTAAATCTAGAATGAGATACTTTTTAGTAAAATGTAACCTAAAAACTGTTTTCCTGCAGGATAATCACTCATTGGTTGCAAAGGATGAGTTTGACTACAGGAATTTGTCAAAGCTGGGGAGCTGAAAAGGTCCTCACCTGTTTGCTGCAGAAGCTGTGACAGCAGTGGGTAATGCAGAGATTTCCAGAGAAAGCAAGGAAAAATGAGGTTTCTGTTGCGCAAATGGCCCCTGAAATCAGTGAGAGTCAGAAGAACTTGACTCTAGATTATATTTTATGTATTTTCACTAGAAAATAACTCTAAAAATCTCACATTGAACATCTCTTGATAGCAGGTCTTGTCCATTCCTGCAGACACCATCAAGACCATGGAAATCTTCTGTGGCACAGCTGGAATTTTTTGTGCCTACAACAAAATTCTGTATACAGAACTGATGAAAGGCCCATGCAGAGGCCTTCTAACTCTTCTGTTGAAGGCTTTTTTCTAGATGACTTTACCAGCAGCTGTTTCCCATGGCAATCCAAGTGAGTTTTGAATTCCTTTTGAACCCTAAGCTGTTTCCTTTGTGGTGCTTTTAGTGTCTTTGAGATATTGTACCTCTGATTTGCATTTAGTCAAAGAAAATTCCATTCTTTCGAATGCAGGGAGGAGTGAATCCTCAGTGTACAGTCCAAATTATTTCTGTGATGCCAGTAATGCAGGAACTGGTTGTCTTGGTCTGTAGTATATCCTTACAAACTGATGAGTGCTGGTAGTGTTGTATTTGGGGAATAAAGACACAAAGATTAGGGCTAAATTTCAGGGCTTAGTTTTAGCAATATTAAACTTTCTGATGCCTAACTTATGTCAGCAGACAAAGCTGTTTTCCCTAGGTTTCCTATGCCTGTTGTGCAATGTTGCAGGGAAATGCTCCTAAAAGTGCAGAGGAAAAAATATATCTTTAAGCGAGAAAGTTCATGAAAAATCTGGCTTTATGAAGAATAATTTTTTATGGAAGTGAAAAGGTGTGAACAAATTTAGCAGTGAAAGAAGGGATTTTTGAACTCTAGCATTAAACGCAGGGTGGTTGGTTTCCATCATCTTTTCCTGACTATATGACAGTGAGATTGAGCTGAAATTGTCTCCTGTGTTGTGACCCAGGACGGAGAGCCTGAACTGAGCACCGTGGTGCTGATGGGGCCTGTGCCCAGTGCCTGTGGTTCTACCCCAATGAAAGACAAGTTTGTGCAAAGTGCAGACATCTCTGCGTATGTATGACAGCTTTCCTAGGGGAACCTGAAAGTCTCGGTGAGGCCTAAATCCAAAATCTAAGACTCTAAATATCCTCACAGTCTTCAATGAATTTCCAAAGCATATGGTATCCTAACAGAACAAAGCAGACCTGCATCTCCTGTGCCATGGGCATCCTCTGTGCTGCCCATGCACTTGACTGGCAAGTGGGTGTTAAATATAAGGAAAATCTCCTTTATCTTTTTATTATCCCTACCATTTTCCCCCTTGCTTTATATTCCTCATTTTATACAGCTAGCAGTGGCCTTGCTGAAAACATCATAATCTTTCAGTGTTCACTGGTATATGAACTTTGGACCCTATGATGGATTGGGACCATTCCTTTTTAGGCATGAAAGGATATTTTCTCCTGTCACATATGTAAACAAACTGTGCATTACTTTATCCCTTCTACCGTTTGTTATTTTTTAGAACCTGCGGAATGGGATACTAAAATAGAAGAAATTAGGTAAAGGAGTGGAAGGCAGTTGAATTATTTGAGATTGTATGAGATCCCAGCAATTTTCACAGGAATGTAACTCTTTTAGTCCAAGTTGACATTTAAATTGCATTTTGTGCTGGAAAGAAAAGTCAGTGGGAGAAGAGGAATATCAAATGAAATAGTGGCACATGTGGTGAGTCACATTTGCTATTATTTTGTAAGTATTATAAAGATATATCAGATTTTATTGGAATTGACAGAAAATTATTAAAAAATCGAGATAAAGTTTTCTTTTGGTAAACTGTACCTTGCAGATGGCACATCAGAGAAAATTCTCTTCTTGTTAAGAAATCAAAACTGTTCAGGGAACACGGCAGCTTCAGTATAATAGTAGTTGACAGGTACAGTGGCTGTGAACAAACACCCATATCATGGTATCTGAGATACCATATTTTCCCCACTAAAATTAAACTATGAGATATCTTTGACAATGCTATGTTAATTATTTGCCAGCATTTGCTGTAGTTTGGCTTAATATTGCTTAATTCTCTCACTAACAGGTATTTTTTGGAGTTCACCAGGGGTGTTTGGTTAGAAACCTCTTTCTACTGGTGCTAGGAGATGCAAGTGAAATGAAGCCCTGTAGTAGGTCTGCTGCTTGACCCATGTGTTTATGGTGACAGTTGTGCTCTTGACTTTCACTGCATTTAAACTCAAATTATGTTCTATGCTTAAAGTGACAATGCACAAGAAGCATTAAGTATTTTTGAAACTAGTTGCATGGACTCAGGACCACAAGAATTTTTATGATGATAGTTTGCTATTTCAGCATGAAAAAAGAGGTGATAGTAAAATTGAAAAATCCCTAACATAAAATACTAGCAAAAAAAAAAAAAAAAATTAGACTATAGTTTTATGTGTCAAAACTTCTTGATTAAATTGACGTTTAAAAGAATAACAGCTACAGTTTATATAACAATATATTAAAATTTTATGCACAATAGAAAATTGGCAAAATATCATGTGTCAATGAGTGGCACTTTAAGTAGGATAATTTTATAATTAATTAATACCTGTAGTACTAGGAAGTTTCAAAGTTAATGCAATGGGGTTTTTTCCCATAAGACTTAAATCATAGAACTCTGTTTTCCTGCTGACTCCTAGTCTCCCTACCTCCTGCAGGTGTGTTTGTGGGGAATAATTCCCTAGCTGTAGTTTGATCCCAAAATCTTTAAAAAAAAAGAAAATTACCTGGTTCATTCGGGCCTGGGTTCAGGCATTAAGGCTTATGGTTTGGTTGTTATTTGGCTTTCCAGTGTGTTTAGGGCAATGCTAGACTGCTATAGCTGCCTAAGTAAAATAGTAATTCCAAAAAATAAGAGAAGAGCTCTTCTACTCCCTTCTCTCTCTCTCTTGCTATGCCATTACTGGGGAAAAACCTCCACTTATCCTGCACAGCAGAGATAATTACATTCTGATATTCTTAATGAATCAGTTTATATAGATATGTTAGTGCTCTGAAAGTTCAGAACAGGCTGAAGCACACGTGTAGCAATAAGACTAAAAGCCGTTCTGCATGTATGTGCACAAGCAAGATGTAGACTAATTTTTCTTAAACTCCTTTAAATTATAAAATTTAAAGATACACAGGAATCTTGAGATACACAGGAAGCCTTGCAGTTGCTCTCTACTTGCAAACGTGAGGGGGAAGCAAAATTAGCATAGACAAAAGTAAACCTAAGAGATACGCATCTGCACTGGTATGCAGCATTACAGGGTCAGTGAAATCATTCAAAGCACTGAGCTTAGATTCAGCACATTCAGAAGGTAAAACATAGAAGCTGGAGAGAAAGAGAGACGTGTGAAACAGTGAAGTAGGAAGAAAACAGAAATACTGAATAAAACCCAAAGTTTTTCAAGATTACTACTTCCAGTGAGGAGGAGTGTCATGATAGCATGGAAAAAAAAAGGCCTGCAGGTCCCTATTTTTGGTGATGCTAATCACCACTGTGTTATCTCCCAGAGCTGCTGCCTTCTCCATGGTCCCGCAAGCTTTTTCTCATGCTTTTATGCTACATGTAGGGCCTCAGAGCACTCAGTGGTGTTGAACCACTGCCCGCCATGGGGGGACAAATGGCTGAGGTGTCATCAACTCTTCCCAGCCAGTTCCCATTTAACATCATATTTCAGCCTTCAAAAGCAAAACATCACAGATAAAAGAACACCAAACATAGAGCAAGTTCCCTGAATGGCTCAAATAGAATTCTTCTCCTTAGTAGTGGTGTTTTTTAAAGTGAGAGCTTCTATATTGCGAAAATGTCACCAGAGAAATCAGAAGGCTGTATTTTCTCACTAATTGAGCAAATATAAATCAGACATTAATGATCAGGTGGACAGAAGGTGCCAGAACCAAAGTATATTGAAGGCAGTGACATTCTTTACGTTGACTTAAATGAATTTTGGATCAAACGTTTGGAGGTACAGGCTGAAATGGAGCACAGTGTAGAAGAGAAATGTCAAGTTTGATTGTTGCTGGAAACATAAGAAAGCAGTGCTGCTGATCCAGAGGCCAAGGCTGGAGCTGAGAAGATTAGCACGAAGAGGACAAGCTGCTCTGGCTCGGGGAGCCCATCTGTGGTTTCTCCTTGTGCTGTTCCCCAGACCCAAATCTCCTCCATTATACTGCCTCTGTTGAAGTTGCATATTTGTAAAAGAAAAAGAGCATTATCATGGTCTTCTGCAGCAAATGGAAAAGAAGTGAAACTGCAAAAATTAGGGGGAGGAAGGAGGGGGAAACACCAAGAAAAAGCACCATGAATCTCCCTTTTCTCAGCTACCTAGTGCGTCCATGCTCCAGAGCAGGGCTTGTGTAGATCAGAGATGGATCAGGTCCAGAAAGGTTTGCTAAAGCCTAGATAAAAAAGGATAAGTATCTGATTCACCACTTCCTTTGGTTTTTGAAAAACCTAAGCTATATGGCTTGGGCTTTGCAAATCCAGTCCAACCCGTTCTTCCCAGCTATGTGCCAGCTCTGCCACACAGTCTGAAGCGAGCTGTTCTCATGACTCACAGGGATGGTTGACCACCATTCTCAACTGTGTTCCTTCTTACACATTTGTTATGAAGAAAAAAAAAATCCATATTCCGGTTTTATGAAGACATAAGCACATACACAGTAATGCTTGATCTGAAGCCAGCTAATGGAGAGGATATGTTGAAACCACCAGGCATATTGTTATGAGGAGAACAATAGATATTGGCAACATTGTTTGATCCATGTGCCAAGGGTAAAATTAAAGCCGTATGTTCACCCCATCAGACACAGATTGTGGATAGATGTTTACGTAAACACAGGGTCTGTTAAACTGTGTTATCATTTTCTTCCTTCATCTCTCAAAGTTCTAGGCCAGGTACACCAATAAACTGTTTTCTAGAAGCGCCAGGAAGAACCACATCAACAGCAACAGTTACATGAAACCTTGGCTGATTACCATGTGGATATATAATAATGTCTTTTCTTCCCTTAACCTCTCAGAATAGCAGCAATCTGAGCCAACTCCTTTATTCTTGCAGGAAAAAAATCCTCTATAAAGTGCCTACAGATTTTTCAAAAGAGCCTGGGGACCAAATAAGAAATAAGCTGTAGGAAAAGTTTTCCTGTTTTCTACCTGTGTTACCCACCATCCCTACCTCTTCACTGCTGCTTGTAGCAGTGTTAAAGCAACTGGTAGAAAATTAATCTGGAAAATTTCCCAGTGTACAGCTGCCCTTTTAACTTACACCTCACCAACCCACCCTAAGTCAAGTAACTGACATGTGGTGTGCTTTCCTCTGGGAGCTGCAGAAGCACAAATACAGCTGTGCATATCTGGCACATGGGGCTTTTGATTTCATATTTTCTTGCTGGCCAGACAGCAGCTAGGTTTCAGAGAAGAATCATCCATTCCATTACTGTTTTAAAGAAAAAAAATAAAGAGGAAAAAAAGAAAAACCATTCAATGATTTATCATGCTTTCCTCCTTGCCATTGTCCGAACTTCCCCATAGGAATATTCTACAAGTTGATTGTGAATTACTGAGCCCTTTTGGGGTTCATGATTATTGCTGGGCTTTATGGAATTTAATAAAAATTGTTAGTAGTTCTGAGTGCACTGAAATACTTTTGCTTTTTTGGTGTGACGGGTAGGTTGCCTGTCATAGAATTACCAAAATATTTCAATTTGAGGAGTAATAATGGAAACCGGATGTACTTGCTTTTTCTTTCTTTCTTTTTCTTTTTTTTTTTTTTAAGAGTGGCTACTATATTTTAATGAGATTCAGGTTTGGCCATACTGGTTCAGAGCGTCAGTCTGGGACTATTCACATCTTTAGCTATACCAACAAAAATATTCCTGATTGTTGTGAAGCAGTTAGATATTTATAAATGATTACATCTTCAATTTCACTGTGAAAAATATCAAAGTCAAAGAGACTTTATTAAAAAACTTGTAGCAACAAATTTTCTCACTTAGTAATATCAGATGCTCTGCTTTAGAAAATGCATACAGCAATTTTCAGAGTTATCTCTGCATCACTCACTGGCACTGATGCTTTTGGCAGAGATGACTTGCAAGAAAAAGTCTGCTAGATCTTATAGGTCTTACAGTAAGAGTGCTTTGGAAACAAGCAATAACAGGTACTAAAAAGATATATCATCTTCATTTTACTCTGGTGGTTAACAGGAGGACTGATCGCTAAACTGGTCTAATTCAGCTCTTCTCAACCACTTGCAGAGATGAGAAAGTTGTTGGAGAGATATCACTGGAGGCTCTGGGATTTTCTTCTGAAGTCATTCTGAATTAGCTGCTAATGGGGAGCTTTCTTTGATAGCTCTTTTATAATTAAATGCAGCTGGATGGAAATCAACCACAAAGGGAACTCAAGTTTGTTTATCATTACTTCTGACTTTATTAGCAGATGTTTTCTGAGCACCATGGTAGCTTGTTTAATTTGTCTCCCTGTAATGTGAAGCAGGTAAACTTTGATTAATAAACTGACAAGTGCAGTTCTTAATTTATTTTAGAAGTTTCCATCTATGTCTGTTATAGCACATGTGCCAAATCCCAAAAGAAAGAAAATAGCTGTTTGTGTTTGACTTTTACTGTTATTTTTAAGTCTAAGGCCAGATGAAAACGCGCTTGTTGGTAACATAGCCTTCACCTCGTAATGAGCACAACCACTGGCAAACTTTTCCCATGTGTGAAAGCTGCACAGGTTGCATTACCACCAGTCTATTTTGTGTTAATTTATGAATAAGAAGTTGCTTTAGTTTATAGATTATTTTTTTTAATATTAATTACATTGGAAATAGACTTTATTTTGGGGCTTAATATATGCTCACCCTCACTAACTGTGGTGGATGACTGGATGTCAGCAGGGATGAAATTTTGTATTTCATATAGCCAGTAAACAGTTATCTTAAAAGAATAAGTAAGCCTGAAGATAGAAATGATTGAACATGAATACTTACATGCCCTTTTTCTTAAGTGAGACATCTACATCTACACGTGAAAATCCTGACCACAGCCCTTATGCTGTTCAGATTGAGTGTTCGGTGAGTTAGATGAATTATCTGAAAATTCTATAGTGTTCTAAATAACATTTTGAATTAAATAGATAGTCCACTTCCTGCAAAGTGTTTCAGATGAACAATTTCAGGATAGTTGCTAAAATTACATAGGAAATACATGCACAGCAGTTGGTTCCCATACATAAGATGAATAGCTTCTTTCTTATCTTCCTTTCTGTATTGCGTGTTTTCCTTCCTTCTCTCTCTCACTTATTTATCTGCTTTTAATCTATGAGAAAATTATTTTTGCCTCTGTCTAGCCTGATCTCTTATATTGCAGAGCTGACCCTACCTCAATTTGCAGCATTTATTCACTGCTTTATTTATCTGCCCTTTCTAACAGCAAGGAGTTGGACATCTGCTACCCATCATGATGTAAAATGTGGAGCATCAGGCATTTGTAGCTGTCCCACCATGAAGTGAAGGCTGCCCTCCTTGCCCTGCCTGTGTTAGAGCAACCTCCCTGGGCTCTGAGAGCACTCAATTTGGGCACCAGCTATTCCTGGCTGGGTTTGTGGAAATGAAATGTTTAGAAATACATGATTGAGGGGAAAAAAGCCACCACTGGCTTCACAGATACAGGGATAAGAGGGTGTTGGGAGGAGCTGGGACCACCTTGTGTCCTAGTAAGATAAAATTTTGGTACTTCTGCCTATCTATTGATTTGCACTGTGATTCCTTTATAGATATATCTAGTTTTCAGAAGAAAAACATCTGCTCTGAGTGTCCCTGTAATTCTTCGTAATTAAATTACAGGTTCACAGCTTTTTATATTTGCTATAAACAGCCCATTTGTTCTTATTCTGTTGATGATGAAGTTGCTTTTTAATAATTACTTGAAATGTTTTTTTAAAAATGGACTTAATGAGAAAGAGAATTGACGAATCTTGCCTTTTAATGCAAACATATTGAAATGAACTTTTCACAACTGAAAATCCCTATTACATCACCTCCTAACAAAAATAAATTTTCTTATGAGATTCTCATGAGATTCTGAAGACTATTGAGGCTCTTTGATCGCAAAGTGAAATACAAGGTTACAGCAAATTAATAAGAGGGAGAACCTTTTTGAAAGCAAAATCAAATCTAATTCAGTAGACCTTGTCCTTTTTGGTAGTTGCTTGGTGCAGCAAACTGTGAACTAGCACTAGCTGTGTGTCTCCTGCCAGTAGTGAGCACCTGAAAGTCAGCAACTAATTGCTGAGTTACTCCAGTCTCAGTGACTTGGACACCTGAGACAATGGTGACAGATGAGGGAAACCTGACCACCAGGACATTGGTAAGTGCTGCTCTCTTACTGCAGTAACGGGATCTATGGGGCTGTGCTAATATTTTAACTACAGGGAAGTGCAGGATATGCTGGAAGACGATGTGTGGAAAAAAGAAAAACATTCCCGAGTCATCCTTTTTCAGAGCAGAATGAGGCATACTATAGTAGATACTAGATTATTTTTTTTTTTGTTCTGCCTCTACATTCCTGTGATGGGGTAGCATCGCCAGCCCTCCTTACAAAATCCAGAGTTAAGGGATTGTCAGAACTACAAGATTTTTGTGTAGTCAAGATATAAGAAGCAGACTAAAAAATTATATACTATTTGAACAGCAGCTTCTTGCATATGAAAATCCTAGGTTGCCTTGCTGTTTCTTGATGTCTAAAGCATGATAGTAGGTTTCTGCAAGGAAACCATGTGCTTTGCTACAGTTTTAAGGACAAAGATCGTGAAATGGAACAGTGCTGTGATATGCTAAGAAGTCGAGTGCTAAGCCTATGTGAGTCACCAGGGAGGGTCATCACAAGTCAGTCAGGTGATGACTGAGGAGATGTATTTGTTTGCAGCATTTTCAAGCCTATTTATCCAATAATGGTTTTGTTTTACTAAAACTGAGAAACAATATACAGCATTATCCTGATTTTGAAATGACAGTGCCAAGGGGACTTTAGTAAGGATTTGAAGGCAATTGGATCTGAAAAGTAAAGCTTTGTGATTGCTTAGTTATTTTTGAAGCAATGCTTACATTCAAGACTTATGTACAAAACCAGACTATATCAGTAGTAGTGAAGTGGTTTCAGGCCAAGCCTTTTTCAGAGAAACTTATGAACAGCAGGTCATTTCCGAGTTCTTTCTTCTCTTGCAAAGAGACAAACATAAATCCCACCTTGCTGTATTTGTATAATATATAATACATTATTATGCTGCTGCATTTAGTAAGTTCTTGTACTTACACAAAATTATCTACAGCTTTATTCTTGATTACAGTGCACCTACCAACTACAAGTAAAAGCAATTGTTATCCTCAGAGTTTCAGCGATCTGTTAGGAAGATATAAATTCTGACAAGACTTTTTTTTTTCTCTCTGTAAACTTCTGAAGCCTCATCTTACATTCTCTAAACCCCATCTTAAAAATACATAATACAGAGACTTTGTTGGATCCTCTGATGATACTACGACGTTGAATCATCTTTATATAATTATGCTAGTGATATAAAGTATCATTGTTTTCAGTATCTTTCATAAAAGCTGTTTTGACCTTCAGATTAAAGGATCCATATGGATTTCCAAATGAAAAACCTGGAGCTCCTGTTTAAAAACTAGAGCTCCATTTTAGCATGCAGACATCAGATGCACTTCCACTTGAAAAAACAATTGTACCAGCATATATCCCATCTGAATTTTTCTCCTGAGTAAACTTTTATAAATGAGAGCATCGTGCATAATGAGGATTGGAGGTTAGCTGCTTCCAGTGAATTCATTTTCAAAGTGCAAGAAAGACGCAGAGCAGCAAGGAGGAGAAATCCATCGGTATTTGAGCTCTGTAGGATGAAGAGGTTTGCTGCTGGGGGAAGATCAAGAGGAGGCAGTAGGAATATTTTGGGCACTTCTGAAGGAGAGATGGAGACCATCTGGTAGAGAGGATGCTTAAAGGAAGAATGCCAGGACAGAGATAAAAGTAAAGAGAAAGGAAATAGTGACTGAGTAACATCAAAGAGCTGGGCTGACTATTGAGTTGAAATGAAGAAGCAGCAGTGACCCGGCATAGGCAAATCATGATACAAATGGTGACACTGGGTGATGGATCCATATGACTTTGTGAAGGCTCAGGGGAAAAACTCAGTGTTTTAATTTCAGGAAAGTCTCCAAGAAAGTGGTGTTGACATCTTTGGAAGGCTTATAATTTAAAGCTGATGCAGTAAGCAGGGTTCCTGCTGTTTCAGAAATACTGTCCTGGAGTCTAATCCAGATACTGTCACTATAGCAGAATTTAAAATGGAGAGATGCCAAGAAGAATGTTTCTTCCCTCATCAGCATCAGCATCTTTTCATTTGAATGATTTTAAGGGTATTAGAAGTTTCTGTTGAATTGCCTCCTAAGGCTCATGTCCTGAAGCAATGGTTGGTGTGTGGTCCTTCTCTGTGTTGAGCTGGAGCTGATCTGAAAAAAGGAGATGCTGGTTTTGCTTTGCTTCTGCTGAAGGAGAATAGCTATTGGCCAGTACCCTTCTCCTGCCAAAGCCTGGAAAATGTTTCTGTCACTGGAATTTCACCAAGCTTGAAACTATGGCAATCCCCATGGTTTCTGTGGATAAAGCAATATAGAGTAAAAAAAGACTGATAATCCCTTGTGCCCTGGTTCTCTTTAGCATTGCTTCTCACAAGCCGTAAAGGCAAGCGTTGGGGCAGGTGACAAGTGTAATTATAAAGACTGGCTGTGCTCCTGTCTCTCCACTTTACTTCTTCCAGTCTGCCTTTAAGAGACTTTTTACATCCTAAACGGACAGTACTTTTGAGGGTAAACACCTTTCTGGGTTCAAGATCAAGGCCTGAAATAATGTATTTGCTTGTTTGTTTGTTTTGGGTTTTTTGACAAACAGGTGTATGGTTTTTTTCTGGAGTCAGCCCAAGGAAAGAAGAAGGGGGTGATTAATCCTATCTTAAAACAAGTGTGTAATACAGGTAGGATAAGTCTCTGAAAATGCCAATCTGTCACCGCTATCTATAGATGAAGCCTTCACGAGTAGCTTAGAGTAGGTGTTTGACTTTTACACAGTTAAAATTAGATGAGATGATTGCCACTTTTTAAGTCAGTCAAAGTGTTTGTTTATCAATGATCAACCGTAATAGATTGGAAAGTTGTGAGAGATAGCAAAAGTAAAAATAAAATGCCATTGATAGAGTTATCACATAATAACAAATAGCAGTAATAGCAGTTTCAGATGGTTAACATTTACATTCCCCATTGTTTTTATTTTACAATTAAATCTTCCCAGATTTTAGATTTTGTTTGATCTGAAGAAGGAAAACTTAGCCTCTGCTTTGATGTTAGTGAAAACTGCTGAAATATTTGTAGAATAAAGAAGTGATTTGTTCTGGAAATGCCAATTCTTATTTGTAGGGTCATTAATCCATAAAACGAATTTACAAACATCTATGAGTTTCCTTTAGCGTTGTTGGTATTTTACTGACATGCTTCTGACTGTTTTCTAAATGAAAATTGCACGATCAGAAGATCCTTCAAGGTGTGCACTGGCACTTTGAAGGGCTTGGTCTTGCATGTGTGTTGACCCAATGTACACAGTTAGTTACAATGAAATAAATACGTTTGTTATTTAAAAGAATTAATCATATTTCAGGTTGTTACCCAAGGAGTTTCATTGTGTACTGAGTTTTCATCAGTCATAACCATGTTGCAAATGTAAATAGACAAAATCGTTTTTCCTACACAGAAAAAATCTTGACTGTAGCCTGATTTTCAGAGTAGATAAAGCTTGCAGAAAAGCAGTAGATGTTCAGAAGCTTCACAATATTAGGACACTAAGAATTTTAAACAAAGTTGGAAAAAAGCATATGGTATATATGGATAGGAAATCCTGTGGTAGTTTTGATTTTACACAGGAAAAAAACTAGTTGCTTAGGTTCATAAATCTGTTGTATGTGGTATTCAAATAGAGATTTTCATGATCTTAGCTTTCCTTTTTCTTTAAAATGTTTCTTTCAAGTACAGATGGGCCCATACTGCAAGTTTGAGATCCAGATTTGAATTTGGAGCTGACATTCATCAGAATGTAGGCATATTTGAACCTACCATCTGAGGTCAAGATCTAGTGAAATTAACAGCCTACTGCAAAGGTCTGGATTATGCCAATCTCCCCCATATTTCAAGGCATAGGTGTGGAAAATATAAGGATTTGATTTGACCTGATCTCTGACTTCAAGGTATTTAAACTTTAAAACTAAAGACTTTTAAAATGAAAGACGATTATCATTGTGCCTGAAGGATAAAATTTTGTATGGCAATCCAATGCACTAAGTACTGTTGGAGGCTGTGATAAGAGACAGGAACTGCATAAAACTGTTTCCAACCTGAATATTTGCCCAAGGTCAGTAAAAGTACCTATGACAAAGTACTCAGACCCCTGATTTATAATCCAGTAGTTTTATCACAATATGGTTGTCTAAGTATAATTCTTGACCTATTCCTTGCATAAGATATAATACCTGAATAAAACTGGACACTTACATGCAGAAAGAGACTTAGTCTGCAAAGGCTTCAAGTTCTTCTTTAGGCTATGAATCCCTCATGTTTCAGAGATTAATGGCTTCTAATCCATTTTTAAATGTTCCATGTGGATAGTGAAGGCGTAACTATCAAAACACTGTAAAATCATAATGTCTGTGTAGCTATAAATTACTGTTTGCAAAATGAGCTGGAGGTCTCCAAATCTCAGATAATATAAAACTGCTCAAAAATTGCTAATTTTCTGGCTTTTACTAAATGGAATACAATCATTGGTCTGCCTACTACCTCAACCACAGTGTCCGTATTGGTGATACTAAAACTAGCCCTAAATGCTATAGATTGAATAGATAAAAAGCACTTCAGATCAGAGCTCAATTGAAAGAACCGAGGCTTTTTGCATATTTTTTCTGATATGTCTCCCTTATTTTTCATTTGTCAAACTCTGAACTACCTCATATGAGGGAGATGTTGATGGTGAATTCAACTGATAGTTGTACTGATAGTACTGGTGCCATGCCAGATAACTTAAGAAAAAATGTTGACGAAGGCATTGGCATAGAGTATTTTCTTAGGCCAAATACATACCAGGCACATCAGAAGACAGGTAGAAGAGAGGTTTCAACTCTGTCATTTGAGTTAAATACAGACACAACAATTACTTTATAAGGAAAAAAAAGATACATGATTTAAAAGAGCATTAGGATAGTCTTTTCTGGGACACAGAAAAAACTTTTATGCGTGTTATTGGCTTTTTGGGGTAATATTAATATAAAAATTTGGAGAAATGCCTAATTTGAATTTATATTCCCTTTGTGGTCCATCAAAAAGGATTCATCTCCTATTCAAATGACTAGTCAATATGTTACTCAGATCAGATGTCACTAATAAGATGCTAAAAATGCTTCTGAGGAACAGGAGGGTTTACTTAACAAGCCATGAAGAGCTTTTTAATCCATTTCTAACTTGTTAAATTTTTTGTGACTCTCACAACTGTTCCATCATGACACAGTCTCAATCCTTTCTGAGATGGAAAAAATCAAGGTGTAAATCAAGGGCAGCACATAGATATTGCCTTTCTTCTCCAAATGTTCCCAGAGCCATTGTGGTCCTTCTTGTACTTTATCTCATACCTGTTTAAGACACTGGTGCTGGTGGGTGTTTTGGCTTGATAAATCTACTTTTTAATGAGACTGCCAAATCACAGCCCCTAAGTTTTGTTAAAGATTCAAAGCAACATAAAAGAATGAAACCTTGTTTCCCCACTACAACAAAGGTAGGAGACTGAAGAGAAGAGGTACTCCTGGTACCACAAGAAAAAAAAAGGAAAACAAGCTGGGTTCTCAGCTGCTGTGCAGAGTTCTTTGTTTTGCTTTGAAAAGCTGCCTGCTGAGTTATCTGTCTGAGAAAAGTGGCCCAATATTGCAGTTTTGCTGCACACAGCCTGAGCTGCATGAGGCCCAGGGACGTGGGAGTTCTCCATATATATCTTTCTAACAGTGGAAAGAAATGCTGAATAGATGAAGATATTGTGAAGAGGCTGATGAGAGGATGTTTTTTTTTTGCATATCTTTCTAGTCACATCAGCACAGCAAAATTCTTCTGTAGCTTAGCTCTAAATTTAAAGAATGATCCTTAACATTTGCCTGATACCCAGGATGCATTTCCATCCCGATGATGTCAGTGGCAAAACCCCTCAGCTTCTTTTACTTCAACTGAAGTTTCATACCCCTCACTATTTTCTTTTTTTTTTTTTATTTTTTTAGCTAAATGTTTCTATGTTTTAGGATCTGAGCTACAATTGGAACATAAATGCCTAATTTTAAGAAAAGAAAAAAAAGTGTTTCGAATTAAGGTTTTTTCCTTCCTGACTTTGCTCACCTCTGAAGAGATCAGAATTAGTCAAACTTGATAATCCACTACCATGTCTTTGGAGATAATCCTGAAAATAAGATGAAAACCTCCTGTTGATTTCTTTCATTGCTGAAAGCACAGTGCATCTGACCATCCCTATAATTTCTGATTGATTGAATTTGTAACTGATGGTGTATCGTATTGTGTACAAGTTTATCTCTGAATATTGTGTGGATTATGTGGCGCCATATTATACTTTATTCGATAAATGTAAATGAGTTTCATTCATGAAAATAAGTTTTGTGGGGTTAGGTCTGTGAATGCCAACCATGTGGGACTGACAGAATAAATACTAACATTTAATAAATATATAGCGCACTAAGACTGTATTTATTAGTCTTTTGACGTTTATATATGGCTCTTGTAAAGAAGTCTTTGGAGCTGAGACAACAACTGGTGCAGGTAAATTTCCTACATTGTGAAAGGATCTGGTATTTAGTTTATGGGAAGAAGGCCTGAGCAGATGTGAAAAGTTCAAATAAAGGAAGGCCAGATTAAATGCACTTCTGTGGCTGGAAAATCAAAACAGATGTTATTATTCAACCACAAAAAAATCTAGTTGCACTTAAGTAGCATTAGGTGTCTGATCATAGAATCATAGAATAGTTAGGGTTGGAAAGAACCTTAAGATCATCTAGTTCCAACCTCCCTGCCATGGGGAGGGACACCTCACACTAAACCCATGTCACCCAAGGCTCTGTCCAACCTGGCCTTGAACACTGCCAGGGATGGAGCATTCAAAACTTCACTGGGCAGCCCATTCCAGTGCCTTACCACCCTTTGTTGTGGTTTAAGCTTAGTCGTAAATTAGACAAAGCATGTAGCCTGCTTGTTTTCCCCCCACAACCTG